>JAOTQY010000023.1:4038651-4048810 GCA_026413445.1 Dolichallabes microphthalmus | reverse complement strand
AAATGACTCCAAAAAAAAAAAAGATTTGTTCATTTTGATGAACGAGATTCAAAGAACCGAGTAACTAAAATTTTCCAAACTTCCAATGACTAATCAATGACCTAGCTAACATATACTTTATAGGTTTGAATAGAATTTTTATGAACACTTCTGTAAATTTAAATCTTCAAAAATCTTTATGTATGTATGTATACCGAGGGGCCCAAAAATGTGCACACACTTCAACGGTTATCTATGGCCTTAATCTAATTAATTTATGGCAGCCATTTGTATTTGTATTATTCTGTTTCCTTTAAAGATGTCATTAGTCGCACCATCGTTGATGCTATCATGTCAGAAGAGGGGCAAATATTTTATCATGTTGTTGTTTTTTTTTTTTTTTTTTTAAATCCTGATTTATAAAGTACTTAGTAGAAAAAGTAGTAATCAGGTCATTAATTTTACTAAACTGTTTCTGTCGTATTCTTAGGGTGGACCATCTCTACTCGTTCTTCATCCAGTGGTCTCCCGATGCCTATGGGAAAGATGCACAGGAGCAAGGCTTCGTCGTCGTAGATAAGGACGAACTCAACATGATCGATAACTTCTTCAGTGACCCGGTGCCCAGAAATTGGGAGGTACTTGTACCTTTTTACCCCAGCTTGTTTTTCAGTTTGGTAAATTTGAACATTGAACACTGTTTATGAGGTTATGCATTGAGATAAGTGCGTCTCCAACCATTTCCTCAGATCATCACTATGAACGAAGCAAGGAGGAGGCAGAGTTTCGGTACTTTTGAAGACGAGGAACAGCTAGATCTGTTGTCGGTTCTGTTGGACCCCAGCACGATATTTGAGGATACACACGTTGAGAAGGTACTACAGAAATACGCCTGCGCTCATTTGCATGCTTTGCATTAAATATAGAGTCTCTGTAGGTTAATCAATCGCTGTGCGCTCCCTGCAGTTAGCTGCTCGGCTCCCGGCTCGGGTTCAGGGCTACCAGTGGAGGCTGGCCTACAGCACAGTGGTGCACGGAACCAGCCTGAAGACTCTCTACAGGAACCAGGGGGAGCTGGACTGCCCCATGCTGCTGGTCATCAAAGACATGAACAATCAGGTATACACAATCAGATAATACCTGAAAAGCCTGATTTGACTGAACTTGTTAAGTGGGAGTTTTTTTAAGAGTGGTTTTTTGAATAATTTAAAAAAAAATGATTTTATCAACAGGTTTTTGGAGTTTTCTCCACTCACCCATTCAGGGTTAGTGAGCACTATTATGGCACTGGGGAGACCTTTGTGTACACCTTCAGCCCTGAAATTAAGGTCAGGAAACGAATCTGCACAAGAACAACCTCTACATATATAGAAACTGCTCACATCACATCACATCCTGCACTGCACCATGTTATCCCCCACGCCTCAACCACTTATCAACCGGCATTTTTTTATTATTATTTTTTTTTTTTAAATACATTTAAATCTCTTACATTAGATCTATAACTTAATATTATATCGGTTTGTATAAATTGATTTAATGTTTAATATGTATCTGCCATGAAGCTGATATGGCTGATAAACCCTCATACAAACAAATCAACCGTGCTGACCGTCATCAATACTTATTTCTATTCTGGGTCCGAGGTGATGGAATGAACTTCCTCTAGATTTTCAAATAGCTGGCAGTCTTTAAACAAAGTCCACATACCTTGGACATAGTCCAATAAAAAGTCCAGACCAAGGAGCTCAAACCCTTCTTTTTTTTTTTTTTTTGCACAACGATGCACCAGTATTAACCAGGACAGTTTTCCACGGAGTTGCAATTGCGTATACTCCTAATGAAGCATAATAGTAGAAGTGCATAATAAATGTAACCTACCTTAATGCAGAACCGGTGTGAGCCCTGAGCTCGTTCTCCTGTCACGAGACGGTGCTGTCTAAGAGTGATACGAGGCGATGACAACCGAAGTGTACTCCTCATGTCCGGTCTGCTCCGTAATTTTGTTTTTGTTGCCGTCACTACAGACGACCCCGCTGCAGAGAAAGGTTGTTGGAAAGGGAAGCTGTTCTTCGTGGCGAGATATTTTGCCTTGATTTTAATCCAGAACGTCGACAGAGTTGAATTTGTATCAGACGCGCTTCTACATAGGCTGCATCTGTTACACAGAGCGGGCTTGGAGCACGTGACCCACCTGTTGTGGTAAAGCCATATTTTAGGGAGAACTCTTGCCTTTTTTTTTTTTTTTTTTTTTAATGCAGCTTGCTTTTTGTTGCCTGTCTGCTGTCTCACTATTGGGCCTTTTCCCTTTTTTAAAGAAGATTTCTCGTAACATTAGCTTAATTTTATTGCGCATCAAAACATACAGAGAGAAGTGTGAGAAAGATGTACAAAGGCTAATGAGAGATGATCAATTAATTTTGTTCAAAACTAAACACTTCGCAGACTTCAATTGATATATACCTTGTGCCTTGAAAACATATTCACACCCCTTGAACTTTTCCACATTTTATCACGTTACAACCACAAACGTAAATGTATTTTATAGGGATTTTATGTGATGGACAAATGTGAACACAAAGTGGCACATAATTGTGAAGTGGAAGGAAAATGATAAATGGTTTTAAATGTTTTTTTTTTTCTTTTTTAACAAATAAATACCTGAAAAGAAATACAGTCCAAAGACATGCAGATTAGGCTAATTGGCGTTACCAGATTGCCCGTAGTGTGCGAGTGTGTGTATGTGTGTGTGTGTGCGCGAGCCCTGCGTTGGATTGGCACCATGTCTAGGGTGTACCTCGCCTCGTGCCCTAAGCCAGGTCCCCGCAACCCTGAATACAGGATGAAGCGGTAATGACGATGAGTGAGTGTAATCATATGACCAACTTTGACTAATGACTTCACATAATCGCAGCGCAGTTACTCAGCTATGTGTGAAGATCTTTTTCATTATAAAAAGCTTCTAGATGGAAAATTTGGATAAAACCAAATCTATGTGCTCGAGCTTCCTTCAAGGAGACCTATTTTTACAAGAATACATGAAATGTAAGATGTTGGAGCGGTGGATCAGGCGGCTAAGGCTCTACCGTGTTTATTTTAGCATCTTTGGATCCGCATTCAAGCCCTGCAGTCGGTGGGTTGCTGCACCCCATACTGGCCAGCCACTGATTGTAGCGCTGGTCCCATTCGAGAGATTTTAATTTAACCCTCTCAAGGCAGACGTGGCAGATTTGCAACCGTTAACCCATTTGCAACCTTATCCCAGATACATATTTTGAGTTTTTTTTAAGTTTGATAATTTTCCCCAAATATCAGATTTTTCCTGTTACTAAAACTTAATTTGAGCCTGAAAGGGTTAATCAGTTTGTCATGCATTTTTTTTTTTTTTTTTTTGCATTGCACTTTTATAATACAAGTAAAAATCTGAGTATTTTAAAATTGGGGTTTATTGTTATTAATCTCAGACTATGACTGTGATGAAATAGATAAAAAATTTTAATCGAATGACAGAAGATGTATTATATGGATATATTCCATGGCCCAGTAGTGGGTAGCCACTGTTTTAGACGGATGATATACGGAGGCCGCTGTTGTTGCAGTACAGTTACTAAAGACCAGTCACTACACTTGGACACAAAAATAAAAAGATGCTTTACACACACACGCATGTGGGCACAATGTTATAGTAAACAGTACACACATGCACAGATGTTGAATATGCGAGTAACTCATGTGCTCGGAGACTGACCATTGGAGACGATTACCCACAAGAACCATCAGCTCAGTTGTGATCACGTGACGCTCGGCAGATTAGGCGCACGCGTACGACTCGTCTGTCAAGACCTCGCTCATTTATCAAATTAAAATTAATGTAAAAATTTTGCTCATCTTGCAGATCAAGTTACTCACAATCCAAGGTTCCACCTTATTTTTTGACATCCTTGCCTTAGAGCATTAATAATCGAATGAGTTGTAGGTCATCGATGCTGAATTAAAGTGTTTTTTTATTATTATTATTATTATTATTATTAATTTATTTATTTCCTTTAATTCAAGGTGTTCCGCTGGACTGGTGAAAACTCTTACTTTGTAAAGGGAAACTTGGACTCTCTCCAGATCGGAGGTGGAGGGTAAGTGAGAACGTGTGTCCGGCGGGTCAGTACTTGGGTTTTTCTGTACGTCTAATTTCACCTCTGTCTTGCTAGGGGTCACATTGGTTTGTGGCTGGATGCTGACCTGTATCATGGAGCCACCTGCAAATGCGCAACCTTTAACAACCAACCACTGGCATCGCAACAAGACTTCACTGTCCAAAATCTGGAGGTCTGGGCCTTTGAGTGAAGTCCACAAATGTATCCTGAAATACAAACACACACACACACAAAATCATACACACACCTTAGCATACCATGCACAAAACAAACCTGATGAGAAGTAATAGAAAATGCTGGAGACATGGTTTTCTGCTGGTTACAGTATGTAGAAACATTATGGAACACTATTCCAAAGAACGGCACTAATTTTGACACGAAACCAAACTGTACATGGTCGTTTTAGGTTGGGATAAATGATTGAGAGAAGCAGGCTTCTGTTTGTGCCTCACTTAGACTGCCTTAATAATGCACACCTATCCCAGCATGCAATAGCATATACAACCTCCGAATACACACACACACACACACACACACACACACATAATATATATGTGACGGCTGTGACTGCAGAGCCTTAGCCATATTCATCATGTTACAGAATATCTCAATAGGTTTTTCACTCTCCAACATTCTGTGGACATGTCAAACAGGGACTGTGACGTTGTTTACAAAAAAGGATATTGAGACCAGTTTGGTTGTGATTTAGGGGATTTGGTGAGTCTTCGTTTGATTCCATACTGTATGGAATGCCATCCGTGTGAAACACATTCCATTTGATAAAACAGAACGATTGTCTCGACCAAAGCGTTTTATTTATGCCTTTTCATGTGATTTTTTTTTTTTCTTTTCATTTTTTTTCTTTTCTTTTTTTTTATTGTTATTGTTTGTGTGTTTTAATATTTGAAATCATGTCTTTTAAATTGAAAGTTATATCTATGTATTTCCTGTATGTATATATGTCTTGAGATTTCTGTTCACTTGAGTTTTTGTGAATTGCTATGATTTTTATTGTAAAGACCTTTTTTGGTCGACACTAAGCTGAAAAAATGTGCACATGGTTGAAGTAACGTCAGTATTAACATTGTGAGTTTCACTGTTGACTGTTTCACTGTGGTAGTGTTACTGGTCTCCAGGTCTAATGCACCGATATATTCTTCACAATGCGCTCTTGTGTGTAGGAGAGGGTCAAGTCAGTGCTTCAGTGATGTAGCGTCATGAGTACAAGCAAGCATCGACAGTTTACCGCTAATTGTCCCTGCATGCTTCCATTATAATTGTTTGTTGGCATTTTAACCTTCCTGGTGAATTCAGTTCTTTTGGTCCATCATGCTCCTACAGTTTGTTCAAAACAAAAGCTGTGAATTATTGGAGAATTAACATAATTAAGCACTATTTAGGTGTATGAACTTTACTAACTTCTGCTTATTATACAACCTTGGAAAAGTGTCTTGTCTCCTGGTTTTGACACCGATGAATACTGACGGACTCTGAACTAACTAAATTCGGTAATGGTGTCTCTGTCACACGGTTGAAGGTTGGGTGGAAGGTCATCACTATGGTCAGGGAATCCCTTTCTCATCCTAACCCAGACTAACACCAGATATAACTGTATAGGTGTGCTTGGTCCACTTTTAATTAAGCTTCGTCTCCTCAATGTGATCGTGATTGGTCAGTCCAGTTCAATACAGCGGTATGTGCACTAAAATCCTGCTAATATTTAAACAGCTCGCCGTGTTTAAACGTCAAACGTGAAAAGGGAAATAAACATGTACACAAAATACATTTCACTTGCAGATGTTCCAAAGTGTTTGCTGCTTGAATCCAAATCATGTCCAGTTTTTATTTCACCTCTCTTAACCGCCTGTGGCGTGCAAACCCCGGATGTGTGTGCTCATAACCTGACATCTTCCAGTAAGGTCACTTATGTATGATGCAGTACTTGCTATTACTTCCATCTTTGTCTTCCTCCATCTTTTTTGTCTTC
Organism: Dolichallabes microphthalmus; assembly: GCA_026413445.1. Taxonomy (NCBI): domain Eukaryota; kingdom Metazoa; phylum Chordata; class Actinopteri; order Siluriformes; family Clariidae; genus Dolichallabes; species Dolichallabes microphthalmus. The sequence continues at coordinate 4,042,693 of JAOTQY010000023.1, read as the reverse complement.
CTCCATGACCAACTAAAAACAGGGTGGAGCTTTTTGCTTAGAAGGTTGTGTGTTTTGTTTTTTTTGTTTTGTTTTTTTGTCCTCCAAACCCAGGATTAGCTTCAACGGATTTCTTATCCTGGCAAATGTATGTTTCTTCCATATTCCATGCACTGTTGCTGTACCACTTGTTAGCTATGTTGTTTATTACCACCCAGTCTGTTACCTTCAAATAGTCCACATTCCCCCTCGGTACAGCAGATCTCCTCACTGTGCTGTGCACTGTGCATCTCTCTGGAAGAACCAATAGCTTACTGGATCAGAATACTCATACACATATTTGGCCTTAACAAGTCTATCCTCCAGCAATTTGTGAAGGTTTTAGGCTACAAACTAGGCTACAAAGTCCTACCTTTGACTCCAATATGGCCAACCAGGTAACGGGTCTCTCTGGTCTTTTCATCAGCCCAGCTTCCTTCTCTCTGCAGATATGCTGTCTCCACAGAATTCTCAGAATTCTGACATTTTAGTGACCGCTAAATCGCACCAAGTCCTAGTGCTCTTCTATATGGGGGTATAATGCTTTTGCTTTTCATAGTCTTTCTTTTTGGAGCCTGGTATGGAACTCCCCCTAGTGCTGGAGTCTATTAAAACCCCTCATCATGGGTTTATTTTTACACTGGGTCCAGCTTGTAATGTTAACCCACTAGGAGGTGTAGGTTGAGCTACAGACAGGCTGAACAACCTGAACCCCACTGCTGTGACCTAGGAAGTCTAATCGCTACATTAGCCACAAGTCCACGCTCCTGGTACCATGCATACAGTTAACCCTCTCCCTCTTGCCCTGTTGATCTGATTCTCTCATCATTGTTTAAGGTTCTTCTGTTGCTCTTGGTAGTGATGGGACATTACACCCAGCACCCAAACAGCTTAGTGGTAAACACTATTGCTTTGCACATCCAGGGCTGGGGTTTAAAAACATGCCTCGTGGTTTGTACATGCATGGAGTTTGCATGTTCTCCCTGTGATTGGTCAGTTTCCTCCCGCAGTCCAAAGACTTGTGACTGGCTTTTTTCCTTTGCCCCCTAAGTTCCCTGGGATAGGCTCTAGTCCCCCATTACCCTACACAGGATAAGCAGTACAGATGAATACATCCAGCCAGCCCCTAGTGATTTAGCAGGGGTAAAACAGAACACTAAGGTATAAAGCCTTATGCCCATGGTTGACGTTTCTCGCTCACCATCTTTGCAAGAAGGTGCAGATGTGTATGTATAGGAATTTATGTGTTTATAGCTGATACTACATCATACATCACTACTACATGACCTTACTGGAATTTCTCTGCATGCCTGTACAGTGCACAACATGGTATCCAGGTGTTTGACACCACCTCTGGCTCTTAGCAGGGGTTTACAGAGTCGTAAGAGTAAACTTGTATGTTATCACCATTGAATGTTCTATTTATTGTCGCTATGCTGAATTGAATTAAATAAATGTAATAAATATATAACATGAGACTCGTTTTATTTAACATGCCTAAATTTATTTTTGAGCTGCAAGTGGCAAAGAAATGCTTCAAAGGTAATTCCAAAAAGTAAAAAAAAAAAAAAGAAGAAGAAGAAGAGAGATTGGTATCATTACATGTAAACTGACTTTAATATTCAGTCAAAAGAAATTTCTTTCAAGGCAGCTGTTTTTTTTTCATATTCTCTTATCAAATAATTTAGAAGGAAATAAATCTTTTCAAGCCACAATATTTATTTAATTTCTGTGGACTTGACATGTATTAGTTTTTTTTTAATCAGTGCAGCAAATTAAAATATATATATATAATAAAAAATGCTTAAGTTCACAAAATACCACAGCACTACCATAATCCTGCTACAGAAATACAAGAGTAATAAAGGAAAAATAAATGTCTTTCTCAAAATATCCTCATCCTCATCTCTGTCTCCATGTCGTCGCCTCCTCACTCTCATGGGATTTAGTCCTGCAGGGTGTCCTGCTGATGGGAGCTCCCTGTGTAGTAGTTCTGCTGCTCCCACATCGCTGGTGCGTTATCCGGAGCCCTCATGTGGCTCTGCTGACTCAGGATGAACAGCTGGCGAGCAAAAAGTGGCTCCACCTATAGTTGAAAATTGGTACCAGTTGGCCCAAGAATACTCACATCAGCTTACTGTATGTGTAGACATTCATGTTTTAGACGGTAAAGACAAAGGAAATTATGTTGTGTTTATTATCGTATGTTCTATTTGCACTGTACCTGCACTGTTATGGGCCTCCTGTGACCATGGATGTCATGGCTTTGCTCAAAATACAGCAGAACCTGGAAACAAGGAGGAGGACGTGCCTGGAGATAGTAGCCTTGTAACTCTGAAAAAGACAAATTTATAAAACAACATGAGCGATTGTTGTTCTGCCTCACATGCTCACTTCTGGAATCTAATGCGTGCCACCAAATGCTAAGGGATCACTTGATTGATTGCTCTAACCTGTGATAAACTGCTGGATGTCCACAAGTTTGCTGGTCTGGTTCCTCTCCAGTTTGTTAGGTTTTTCAGAGGTGCTGGTGGGCACCGGCTCCCAATACACCCTGGCATTGCAGAGCCGTCGAGCATATAGGCCATCGTGTGCCATCCAGACCCATACGCCCTGCTCCAGTTCTGTACCCTCACCCTGAGGCAGTTGCACCAGTTCAGGGCCTCTGTAATTTGGGTTCTCATCATAAGGAGCCAACCTGCAGCCCTCTGTGCTGAACACTGTCGTCTCTCTGATCAGAGAATCCCCGCTGTACACCGTCACCTGCAGTCTGGGATCTGCCACATGTAGAGTCAGTTAGGAGATAGGAATGCAGAACAATTTGTGTTTGAGCACTTTTTGTTTATGTGAACATACCAGAGAAAGCCACAGATCTCATGCTTTGGTCCAAGTTGAAGGTAGATGGTGAAGGATCAAAACCACTGCAGCTGTAGAACGAGTTGCTGATCTGGTAACCTACTATAGCAAAAATAAAATAAGATCTCAAATAACATTCTCTTTGAAGTCAAACAATGATTTATTACAACTCTCTCAAACAATGATTTATTACCTGGGTCCCAGGGTGCAGTGCATGAGTTTGAACTGTAGGGATAGTAGAAATCTGGGAATGGAACTTGCTCTGACAAATCTCTCCATCCTTTTTCACCTGGCGCCAAGAAGTTGGAAACCTGTGCAAAGAACACACCACACACATTGCGTACACAGTTAAACACTCCTAAATTATATTTCAATCAAAAAGTCAAAGTGCAAATAAAAATATGTATACACACTTCAGGAAAAGAAAAATGTTGTACTGTATAAATAGTTTTATTGTATAAAATAAAAATATACTGCTATACGTTTATAAATATATATGAATTTATTTTAATAAAGTGTATTTTTTGTTTTTTAGTATTTTTTTAGTTATATTTTAGTTTTTTAGTTATTATTTTAGTATAATTATATTAATAATATATATTAAAAAATTTTGGGAGGGTGGGGGGTACATACTTGACTCTGCAGGGGTGTGTATGTCGAATACAGCGGGAAGCTGTGAGGGTTTGTCATTGTGGAAGTTCTCTCACATGTCACTGAAACAAGAAGTAGATTTTTATAAATTAAACTATATAAACTTTCGAGCGCGCGGAGATCTAGCGCGCGTGGAGATCCAGTGCGCTATAGGAGATCTAGCGCGCGTGGAGATCCAGTGCGCTATAGGAGATCTAGCGCGCGTGGAGATCCAGTGCGCTATAGGAGGTGTAGCGCGCGTGGAGATCCAGTGCGCTCCATTTCTGTCTTAAAAAGAAACGCAAGCATCTGAATAATCTGTTTGTTCCCCCTCACCTCTCTTAGTGCCCTCGGGAATGACCCTGTAGACTTTATAAGGCTCGGAGGTGTCCAGCTGACTCTTCTCCACCAGCTCCTCGAAGTCGTTGCTCTTGTTGAGCGCGCAGCGGAGCCGCGTTTTCCAGGTCGGCGGGTCCGGTTTATCGATGCCCTCGCGGTATTTGCCCTTAAACAGCGCCCAAGCCTGGGGCAGGTAGAC
>JAOTQY010000023.1:3993071-4005619 GCA_026413445.1 Dolichallabes microphthalmus | reverse complement strand
GCCACCAGCCAAAAAGGCCTGGTAAGACTCCTTCTTCAGCTTGATGGCATCCCTCACCGCCGGTGTCCACCAATGGGATGCTTCATTAATTCTTTATGGGCAGGTGTTCGTGATAAATTATTTGTTAGCGCTCTCTTACGAGTTGGCCTCAATGACAAGTGGTGCTATAGCCTGGAAAACTATGACCGCAGAAATTCAGAAAGAAAGTGCATGGAGTGCAAATTCTTTTGGCTGTTATTATCTGCCCCCTCAGTGGTTCCTGGAAATCAAGACACAAAGACGAGGAAGTTAGACTTGAACATAGGTTTTTGTAGTGAATTTTTAACCAGGATATACAAATGGGACATGAGACACATACCATGCATACGTGTTTATTTTATTTTTCATGTAAAATATAATACATAGTCAGTCACAAATCCAATAAAGCAACCCCTCTTTATTTCTCCTAGAATAAAGGAATAATAGTGTACAGGCACAGATTATTGCCTAGGATTATTAGGGTTTTTCAACTATCGTCGTTTACACCCTTGTACAAAATTTAACATTCTTTTTTACATTTTTATTCATTGTTAGAAATTGCAAAAGTTCATGCCCACAAACTGGAGCTAATTTTTTTTTTTTTATTATAAATTTTTTTGCATGAGCCTGTTCCCCTCCCCCCTCAAGTTCATATTCTGTAGGGAAACGCAAACCAAAAACAATGTTCAATGTTCAAAAAGCCTGGGACAAAAATAGAAAGCTTAATAACACCCACACCGCACATGGAGCAGTAAAACATTCCGGATACGTTATATATAATTTATTTAGTTGATAATTTATTTAATATTTTGATTTATTTAATACTAAGTTTGTGCTATATTGTAAAAAAAAAAAACAGTTCTTGAATGCTGGCTGTTGAACACGAATGATAGTGTTTTCAGCTGTACAAACTATAATTAACTTTGTGCATGTTCCTGCAAGCTTCTTTGGACACAATCCAGCAATAAAACCTAAAAAAAAGGAATACTCTTTTCTTCTCTTTAGACCTCCCCTGCATCTTATCTATCAAAAAGCTTCTTTTCTCCAAGGCCAATGCCAAGAGGTCCTCAGTCAAGCAGAGTTTATATTACAGACGGTGAGTACAGTTTGCCATTGCACTTGATTACAGTGTGTGATTTTATGGTCGGTTTTATACTGTGTTAATGTCTTTTGTTAATGTGTATTGGTGTTACAGGATACAGATAGAGCGCGGGCTACAGCAGAAGCGGAGCACTGTGTAATGTCTGCCGGTGACATTATTGATCATCTCAAAGGGCTTGCTCTGGAGCTTAGGGACTTGGGCCAGCCCAACGACAGCGTGCTAATGACGTGAGATGCGCATACACGTGATTAAAGACGCATGAACGTATTTACAGACACAATCGATGTTACACAAGTGCATAGATACTGTTCATAATCATAATCACCCATATCAATCCTTGCACTGCAAGACTGAAGTTACACAGTCTTACTGCAAATGTAGTGGCTTACTGAGATATATAAGAAAAGTTTCGATGCAGTTTCTTTCTGATCGAAGTTTATTTAATTTCGCAGTGTATTTTGTTCTGACTTGAGTGATCCAACAAGTTTATTAAAAGAAAATGAAAACTCTGTGTTTGGTCTGCAAATCAATCAATGAGAGACTTTGCTGAAGCATGCGCCAAGCATTTCTAGAATGCCAAAATCTTAAAAAAAACAAAACAACAGAGTAGCACACCTGGCAAATATCAAACAGACAGCTGCCCTGCACATTCACTGATACTTTATCTTTCAGCTCACATTATTTAGATAAGACTCTAGCTAGATGCTGAGTAATTATTTTCACAGCCTTGTAAACGGAGCAGATCTGACACAATGAGAAGTTGCGAATATGAAAGAATGCATTCTATTCGTGTTACTTAAAGTGAACAATAATAATAATAATAGGGTACCAATAAATAAATCATAGTCTCAAGTCTCGGAGATGATGGATGTAATAGGACTAAAGACATCCAGTTATAGCTGCTCTATTATCTGTCAGTCTATCTATGTAAATACTTTGTTGCTTTTAGATTGCATCCTATTGCAGATCACATCAAAAAGATTTTCTTTCTATCCTGGGCTTAAAGCCAAAGTGCTTGAGGCAGGCTCGGTGCTACTGGAAAACACTTTCTCACTTTTAAAAAGCCACAGGTTCACTTTCGTCAGCATTCTTACATGAAATTGTAGAAATGTCATTCCCTGGTCAGGAATTCTATCCTGTGCTGCAGTGGTGAGAGCACAGCTTCCTAACCACTGGATCACCAGGGATATATCAGAGGTGTGAAGTATATGCAGGCAGTTTTACTTGGAATCTAAAATTATAAACTGGAGCATCGGCGTCACCGTAGTATGAGGAACTAAGTTGGTAATTAAAACAATTAAGGTCAGGAATGTTACCAGTGAATTTCGGTAAGAAGCATAGAAGACGGCACGGCACTACCACATTAGATGCACGCTTGTTTATTTTTATAAATTTGTATTACTCTTTATCCGGTTTTTATTCTGCAATAATTTAGCAATATATGTATTTTTTGGGTCCAGTGTTAACGAGTGCACAGAGCACCTAAGAGCAGTACACATGGCTCTAGGCGGCTCTCTGCAGAGGAACAGCCGAAGTAGCATGGGCTGGGACGAGATGGATAGAAACCTCCAAGATGCCCTCGCATGGATCGCCCAACAGAAGGTAATCTCCAGTCGATAGTTAATCGTTATCACCATGCCTACTTAATACTAATCACAAGAGCAAGGTCCAACCGAGCAATCTGATTAAAATAAGAGACATTCCACGAGCGGTGATAATGTCTCTGGGGCGTTTAACTATACAGTATGTAACACACAGGTGTTAAAACAATCGTTAATTACACTAACTGACCGTCGCTGCTCAGGAGAGAGCAAGAACAAGTCAATCAATCACTTTTAATTCAAGCACGAATAGCTTTGAACCATCCTTTTATTTATGGCTACTAATAAACTGAACTGATAAACAAACACGCTCAAACACCCCGATCAACAACCGTCTAACCAATTGTTCGTACCTGCAGTTGATCTTTTGCAGAATATTTAAGTACTTATTTGCACAAAACAATTTTCTATCTTCACTGCTACTTTGAATGTTTACTGTTTCTCCTCTTACTACCTTTTTGTCAATGTCAATCTGTCTTGTCTCAGCTAGTCAGCTGATTTGGTTGCTTAGTTACTAGTTAGTTTCATAGGTTTCTTAAATTAGCTATTTCGTTTATGTTGTTAATGTATGCTGTTAATATATGTAGCACCTTGGTCCTGGAGGAACGTTGTTTCGTTTCACTGTGTACTAAACTGTATATAGTTGAAATGACAATAAAAACCTACTTGACTTGACTAAAAGGCTAACTAGCTTCTAACACGAGGCTGAATTTCAAATCATGCTCAACTCCAAAAGCGCTGCTTGATGACTGGGACAAGGGATTATACACCCTACATAGTGCACTAGCTTTCCATTTAACACTATTTGGGATTCAACCCCAGAACCCGGTAGTTGATGTCGCTGATATTTTAAAGCGGAACAATTGGAAATATAAAGAGAAATTTATTAGATTCACATGCATGTCCACCACCTCCGTGGTTTATTCTCCTAACATTTTGTCTACAATAGTACCAGTAAAAATAATACCAGTAAAAGAACTTTCACCCCTTTTAATTACTACATGTGATCCTGTCGGTCGCCAGCTTCGCCATTCGGGGTTCGTTAGTTCTGCCAGTTTCGCAGCTGTGCTGATATTCATCACGCTCTCTCTCGTGTGATATTGCTAAATTATATTCAGTCAAGGAAGGCAATAAAGAAAGTACCATCTTTCTTCTTTCTTGATGGATCAAAACAACATTCTTTAGAGAATGAATGAATGAAAAAGGGAGTCCATTCACACTATAAAGAGGGGTCTGTATTCGAGCCCATGTAGGCACTCTGCCACGACTTCTCTGTTACAAGAAGAAAAAAAAAATCACTGTAAATCCAGGATACTGCCGTTCTTTATTTCATGGCAGGTCTTCCTTCTTTCATCAGGGCAGTACTTTTTTTCTTTTTTTTTTTTCCCCTTCTTCCAAATTAAACTGTTTCTTAGCACTATTGTTACCACAACAGAGGTACATTTGAGTAAATAATACCCCCCCTCCCTCAGTCTAACACTGTTTTCCAAACCAAAATGGTTGTAACTCTGTCTCCAGAAAGTTAAGTGATTTTTTTTTTTTGCATCACAAAAGAGTGAACTTGATGATTTGCATTTTAGAAAGGCAAACCGAAAGAGTCATTATGCACACATGCAATAAATTTGTCTCCCCGCCCCTTCGTGCCAAATAAAGAATTACTGCCAGGTCACATGACACACTTTACAATCTAGTTCTCAGACTCTGAGATTTACAGCCCTCTTTACAAACGGATTTATTTTTTAAAATTAAACATTCAGACAACTAGTGTGTCTTTAGGCATAGAACATGAATATAGCATTTATTTACTTTCCTTTATCTTATACAATAATGTCATAAAACGCAATATGGCATGTCGTGTAATAAACAACACATGGGTCATGCTAGTAAAGGAAAGTTTACAATAAAATAGTTTTACTATAAGTTTACTAAAGTTTACCTCATGAGTCTCCCTTTTTTCCTTCTTGACGTCAAGAAGGACAAAACTGCACGGAAAAACATTCACGTCTCCTAAAAAGAAAACATATCAGGATGAGTGTGGGACAACACTAGAACATTACATTTGTTCACACAAAGGAGCTTTAAAATACTCCAGTCCAATCAACCATAATTAAACACACGGTTTGCTGTCAGCACACTTAATTGGGGGTGGGTTGGATTGTTTCTGTTACTTTGCTCTTTTGTAAAAACACTGCATGTCCATCTTTTGTAGGGTCTGATAGAGACATCGCCGTGGGGAGACGAGCCCAGCGTGATCGAGCAGCACATCCTGAATCACAACAAATTTCACAGCTCGATCCAGAGAAGTGTGGAAGTGGATCGGGCTCAAGGGGAGCTAGTAAGTTTACTACACACACACACACACACACACACCACCATGCACACACATAAGCATGCGTTCTTGCACAAGAACTTCATTGTAATGGTATCGGCAGGGTTTTTTGTTTTCCTTTTTGCCTCGGGTCAGTCAGATCACTCTGATCTGTCTTTGGTTTTACAGGCAACACAAAAGACAAAGCTATCTACAGAACATGCTGTATAAAAAAAACCACACGCGCACACACTTCCTGATCGAATTCAATATTCTCTAGGGAAATGTACCATACCAGTTAGCTCAAAATGAAAATGAATTGCTTTCTGGTGTAACATTGCCAGTGAGAATAAACTCATACCTAACAGCAGGGCTGTAAATATAAAGCTTTATGTTAGGTGTATGATGTCAGACACTGAACGTTTTGTGTAATAAAGTCATAAATGTTTTTGCCCCCTTGCAGAGAGAGAGAAGAGACAAGGCCAGCCTGCATTTACTGGAGCAGGAATGGGACAGCCTACAGGTAGGCTCTAAGTGAACTTTATTGTCTCGCTACTCAAACACGTCATTAGCACAGATTTGATGTGTTGTGAAAAGGGTATTTTATGGCTTCCATTATTTATGCCATTCTCAATGAAATTTAAATTCTTTTACAAAATGTAACATGAGACAAGTACAGTACAACATACCAAAATACCAAAACAGTTTGTAAATGATTAAGGGGGGGGGGGGGTTTAAGCAACACCTGTATCGCCTGTGTAAACAAGTAATCGCCGTCCTAATTGCAGTAACCGGTTGTCCCGCCTCAGAAACAGGTGCAACCAAACATTTCTGGCAAATTTCTTTGGAGAATTTGTTTAGTTTGCTTCAATTCCAATTTATCATTGGGCAGTCCGCCCAAATAAACTTGCCAACCTCTTAAAAAAAGTCTGGGCATCTGCCATCCACGGTTGATTAACTAGAAGCGGACAGTTCGCTCTTGTGCTAGCAGTATAAACATGTAAAAGAGCGGTAGAGCAAGAGTGGCCTCCGAGTGGCGCAGTGGTAAAGCGCTCGCCCTATCATCCGGAGATCGCGAGTTCGATTCCCGAGTGATGCTGTCACCTCTCGCAGCCGGAGGTCTAGAGAGATCTGATTGGCCGAACTCTCTCAGAGGGGAGGGATGAGAGGTACTTGGGGCTCCCACATTAATCACAGCTCTACAGCCAATCGGGGCATTTGTGAGCTCACGCAAGCGGAAGGAGCGGATAGCGCTGTCCTCCGAGTGTGTTACTCCGCCCTCAACGGTGCGTGAGTGAGCAGTTCGAAAAGATGCGGTGTGGTGTCACATGGTTCGGAGGAAACAACACATGATCGTCACGTGATAGAAACACGTGATAGTCTTTGGCCCTCAAGACTGAACAGTGTTGGGAGCCCCCTAGTGACGGGGAGGAATTGGACACGACAAAATTAGGGAGAAAATCGGGAAAATGTAAAAAAACAAAAAAAAAAACGGCAACACGTCTCTGGACCGATTATAAAAAACCTGCTTGTACTAAAGTCCTGCCAGTTTGTGTTAACAAGGAGTCTTCAAATCATCACACTGTGTGTTTGGCATCATTATTATTGTCACAGAAACAACTATAAAAATGCATGATCTTATAAATATTTGGCTTCTTTTTTGCCTATGCGACCAAATGTACAAGTTGTGTTTGTACAGTTGGTTAAAATGAATTTAAATTCAGTTTATCATATTGCATATTGTAAAAGACTAAAGCATTAAAAACATGCTTTTTTTTAAATAAGAAAAACTAGCATAAATATTTTAATACTAAATTTAATGCTATACGTTATATTGACATATGATAGTATTATAACAATAATAATACTATGGTAATATTATTAATATTATATTAATGTAATATACACCATTCTATCTTCTTTTCCTAAAGTGTGTACAATTTAGCTTTGACAGTACAATGTGGTGGTCAGTTCATGTGTGAAAATGCTTACTCATGCTCCCAGAACCACTCATTCACAATTAGAGTTCTGGAATATTCTTGTGCCATCAGGAAAGAAAACCTTCATAGATGTGATAACCTGGTGATACAGTACATTCAGGTCGTCAGCTGATTTCGTTTTATTGCCACACAACGCTGCTGAGTCTAGACCTGACCAACTGAAGCAACCACAGACTGTCATAACACTGTCTCTAGATGGGTGCATCTATGCTCTATGCTCTTCCTTTATTACCTTGACACACCCTATGAAATAGGGTCGATCTGGACTTATCGGACCACATGACATTTTTCTATTGCTTCAAAGTCCAAACTGTATGCAAACTGAAGCCTTTTTCTGATTAGTCTCATTAACAAGTGTTTTTTATTATGGCCACAAAGCTGTTTGAGTTCTCGTCACGTGTGTGTGTGTGTGTAGGTGTGTGTGTGTGTGTGTATGGAGTTCTCTTACTTTCACTATTAAACATGGTTCTGTTTTTTGTCTATGGTATTTTATTTCCTGAAATGCCCGAAATAGCAACTTTCTTTTTGGCAGAGCAATGTTTTGTTGTATTGGAGGTGGTGAAATGTTGCCATTCCTCTTATAATCCTATATTTGGTACGCTCTAAACTATTCACACGACTGCATGCAGTACAGCAGCATCCTGTGTGGTAGGAACAAACGATCAGCTAGGTTTGAAGAATTATAACAAAACAAAATAAAAATCGAATCGGCATTTAGGTATCGTGATTATATCGTATCGGCTGGTCTCTGGTCATTACTATCCACAATGTTTATATTATGGAAGGCTGGGTTACCTTTATACCAGATATAGTGGGACTTGTGTCAATTTATCAGTTCCCAACTTTCACCCAAGGTAGTTTTGACAAACATGAAATGAGCCTTTCTGTTCTTTTTGGAACATGAAAGCAGTGTTTTTGTTTTGTTTTCCATTGATACTTTTTATTTTTTATCATGAATGCTGACCTTGTCTTGAGCCGTGCGAGTCCTGCAGTTCCATAGATGTTTGTATGGGTTCTGTTGTGACTTCCTGTATGAGTCATTAATGTGCCTTTGGAGCAATTTTGCTAGACTGGCCACTTCTGTAAAGATTCACAACAAAATCTTTTTCCTTGTGGAGATAATGACTTTCACTGTGGTTCTCTGGGAACCCAGAGCCTTAAAAATGGCTTTGTAGCTCTCTCCATCTTTCTTTTGATCACAAAATAGCGTGCTGCTTAGTGAGATTTTTAAAGGGCGTCTATTATGGCAAAATTCTCTGGGTTTGCAGTGTGCGTGTACAGACAAAGAAAAAAAATGCCTGTTTTTTTTGCCCTATTTTTCACTGTTGTATTGATTGGGACTTAAACCAATCAAGCCAATTAGATTTCCCCCTTATGTGACCTCATATCTCTGGAGGGGCGTGGCTCAGCAGAAGCTCATTTTCATAGATGATGAAATGGTGTGTTTAGAGGTGGAGTGAAATAAATATAGTTTGATGTATGAGAACAATTTTGGGCAACTTTTGAAACGTGTTTCAAGAAATAGTAAAATATGGGACCTTTTAAACCTACCTTCATTACTGGAGATATTATGTTTAAGGGAGGTTTGAATTCAGCATGGCTGGTTGTACAAACCTGGATTAGTGTAGTCTGATTGAACGCAGTCATCAATGAAATTTTACTAATTGGTTGATTGGGTAACTAAGGAGTGAGTTGGTTGTCCACCCAAAGAGCTAGTTCGTAGAGATTAATTCTTATTCCCCCTATTTTCAGAAAATGTCAGTTGAACGTGGAGCTCACTTACACGAGCTTCAGGAGATCATCGATGAGATCACTAGGGAGATCATGTGGGTGAACGAGAAAGAAGAGGAGGAGCTGATGTTTGACTGGGGCAACAGAAACATCGACGTCTACATCCTTAAGAAGCAGGAGAGCTATTCCGTAAGACTGCGCAATCAGCTACACGTACAGCGCACACATCGACATGATGTGACGAAATACATGAACAAATTTTCTGGTTTTATATGTTTATTTTTATTTATTTATTTGTTTTTGTTTCAGATGTTGATGAGTGAGTTGGAGGAGAAAGAGAAACATTTGAATAAACTGAAACTGAAAGTGGACAACCTGCTGGCAAGCAATCACCCTGCATCAGACAAAATTGAGGTCAGTGCTCGATTAAGTCTTGACTTTATGTATTTATTTATTTATTTATTTTTGCACAGGATAACTTGCTTATTCGTCCATTTGTTCATGTCCTTCCTAAACATTCAGCTGTTGTATTCTCCTAGGCTTACATGGAGACTCTTCAGACCCAGTGGAGCTGGCTTCTCCAGATCACCAAATGCATTCATGTACATCTAAAGGAGAATGCTGCTTACAGTCAGGTAAAAGACGAGCTGAGTTTGCACCAGGGATGTAACCAATTAACAGACAGCGTTTAGTAATCAGCATTAGGTTTTCTTTTTGTGGTGCCATGTTTCAGTGTTAGACAGTGTGTGAAATTGAATGACTCAATGTCGCTTAATTTCAAATAAAATACTAACAAGGGCTTTATAGGACTTTATTTTACAGGATGTAAGTAATATTTGGTATTAGAAATACATAAATAGCATACAAATTTAAACCAATAAAAAACATTATAGCAACAACATATTTACTGTATATTTTAAATTTATAGTCAACTTAAAGACAAAAATACTGTACAGATGGTACTGACTTACCAAAGTTGAATGACTTTTTAAAAAAAATTTTTTTTAGTCAATTTAAAGACAAAATTACTGTAAAGATGGTACTGACTTACCAACCTGACCTTTATTTATTTAATTGGTTACTGTTATCGGTTTGGTGTGTAAACAAGTCACTGCCGTCCTAATTCCAGTAACCGGTTGTGCAACCAAACATTTCTGGCAAATTTCTTTGGAGAATTTGTTTTGTTTGCTTCAATTCCAATGTATCATTGGGCAGTCTGCCCAGATAAAATTGCCAACACCTTAAAAAAAGTCTGTGCATCTGCCATCCACGATTGATTAACTAGAAGCGGACAATTTGCTCTTGTGCTAGCAGTATAAACATGTACAGGAGCAGTGGAACAAGAGAGGTGTACCGAGACACAGTAAATGCAGCCGAAACCAGCTGTTGTAAAAAAGTATAGGAATGCCGTACTGAGGCACAGTTTCGCACAGTTAAAAAAAACTGCAACCATAAAAATGCATGATCTTATAAATCTTTTTTTTTTTTTTTTTTTTTTGGCCTATTAAAGTAGTTTGTACAATTGGTTAAAATTAATTTAAATTCAGTTCATCATATTGCATGTTATAAAAGACTAAAGTGAAAAAAAACCCAGCATAAATATTTTATATATTGACATATACAGTAGGATAGTATAATATTAATAATATTACCATACTATTATTGTTATATTAATATCATATACGCCGTTCTATCTTCTTTTCCTGACTCTGAAATCTTAATGTTTTTTGTTTTGAACCACCGTTCAGTGGTAGATTTGATTTTGTGTGTTGCTTTGATTTTCATTGCTGCACAACATACTTTACGTGTGAGATTCAGATCATACACTTTTCATGTCTTTGTTGAGAGCAAAAAATAGCAGGGTGTGCATGTTCTCCCAGTACTTGGTGGGTTTCCTCCAGGTGCTCCAGTTTCATGCATGCAGATTAGGCTATGGGCGTTCCCAAATTCCCAGTAGTGTGTGAACTGTCCACGGTGTACCCTGCCTCGTGCCCCAGATCTCCTGGAATAGGCTCTAGGAGACCATGTGTACAGGATAAAGCAGTATAGATGATGACTATTATAGGTTTTATGAATAATCGTGTGCGATAAAACAGTCTAGAATCAGCATTGCGATGAAGTTTGTCAATAACGATCATATGCTGTGGACATTTTCACTTTTTGCCCAACAGCAACAACCTGATATCCTCCATGCATTTTTGCCCCATCACATCATCTCAAATCTACTACTCCTTCCGTCATATTAAATAAATACACATACAGTTCTGTGAAAAAGTATTTGCCCCGGCTGATTCATATTTTTTTTTATTAATGTTTATTTATTTTCATATTTGTCACAATTGAATTCGATCATTAAACAAAATGTAATATTACACAAAGATATACCAAGTAAATAACAAAATGTGTTTTTAAAATATTTATTTAATTTATTAAGGGCAAAAAAAAAATGTCCGAACCTCGGGCAATTACTTTTTCCACATAGGCCAGTAATAAATAAATAAAATTAAATATCTTAATAAATAAAATCATAAATCAAAACTTAAACTTTGTGTTATCTCTGTGTAAAATTTAAATTTGTTTAATGATCTGTTAAGTTAGACAAATATGCAAAAAAAAAAAGAAACAAAAATCAGTACAAATATAAATCACAGCACTATAGATATGACAAATTTTTACTATTAATAACTTTTTTTATTTATTTTAGTTTGAAATGTTATTACATATATGTACAATATTCAGTTCTTCATAGAAGCAAATGAAACAAATCGCAGACTACAACAGCAGCATGAGATGATCCGCAAGAAATTCTCCTGTGACAAAATGACGCCTCTGCCCAATTTACAGGAACTGCTTAAAGTCTTAGAGGTAACGCAAACACACACACACACACACACACACACACACATACATCACATCTTCCTCTGGACCGTTCCCTGACTGCTCAAACATTAGATATGATTATGTTTGTATCTTCAGAAAGAGCAGGATTATCTGTTGGAGCACAAACAACAGGTCCATCAACTGGTCAATAAATCCAAGAGCATTGTGAGTCTAAGACCAAGAAACCCAGAGGAAAAGAGTACCAGCCCTGTTAAAGTCCAGGCATTGTGTGACTTCAAACAAGATCAGGTAACACATGCAAACACAAGCTTGTGCACATCCTGTACATATGTACAATGAAATTGTTTTCTAAACATTTCCTTCCTTCCTTTCTTTCTGAGCAGAAAGTGATCTGTAAGGGTGATGTGGCTATCCTGAAGGATAACTCAGAGCGAAGTAAGTGGCTTATAACTGGGCCCGGAGGCCTGGATATGGAGGTGCCTTCCATCTGCCTGATAGTTCCTCCACCCAACCCGCTGTCCATTAACCTCGCAAGCAAGTATGAAACATGCATTAAGCACACAAAACACACGTTTGTTTTATATATAGTTTTACGCGGCTTGAGATGCATGTCTTGCGTTTGCAGAAATGAGCAGTATTACGAGGCCCTTCAGACAGTCTGGAACCAGCTCTTCATCAACATAAAGAGCCTCATCTCCTGGCAGTACTGCCTGCACGACATCAGCCGCATCAACTCCCTCACAATCACCATAGTAAATCATTACTTCGTCACACTCATAATAATCTGCAGGACTATATATATATATATATATATAATATAAATATTAGGGATGTGCACGGTTACTCGATCAAACGATTACTCGAACGCAACAGCGATGATCGAAACAGCCGACCGATTAAAAATTAGAAAATGTGGTAAACAAAGTGAGAAATACCGGAGCACAGAG
>JAOTQY010000023.1:3967089-3980696 GCA_026413445.1 Dolichallabes microphthalmus | reverse complement strand
TTGGTTGCATTTATATATGTACATAGTTGTTTATACAAACCGGATTCTGGCCATTTCAGTACCCGGATCCCCCCCCTCCCCCCCCATCGGATGGTCTGAACGCGAGCCCATGTTGCCCCCTTAAAATTTCCGACTGCCACCCCGTATGGTCAGGTCTAGAACCGGCCCTGCTGGTAGTTGTATTATTGTATTTATTTATTTATTTATTTATTTTGTTGTTGGTCTTGTTGTCGTACATATCCTTGCTTCATTTGTGTTTCCTAGCCTTTTTAGTTTTGAGACCTTTCTAATAATACTAAACAAGTTTTAACTGTCCCCAAAGAAAGGGCACTGTTAGTCCGTCCATCCGTCCCCCCAATTGCGTCCATTGCGTCCAAACTCTCTTCTTAACTACACTGTATGTACAAGCAATAAAAATGAGTTATTCCATCTGTAGCCATTTCCTTCATGTCTATTTCCCAAATATGTATTTCCACTTCCAAAATGATGTTATTTGTCAAGCATTTTGGGGAAAAGAAGTCATTCAAAGTTGCAGGAGATGAATTCTGGAAAATAGACAAACCAGAAATACACTTTGATATCTATACTGTAATTGGGCTTAAAATCAAATCAAGAATCTGAAATTCTGATGTTTTCTAATTTTTTATGTTTTCATTCCAAACCCTAATGTCTTTAGTGTATAACAAAGAAAAATAAAATGAATCAATCAAAAATCCTGGCGTCCCTGTTTCGAAACTTTTTGCAAAGACTTCTGATAAAAATGTTGTAACTGTTTTCTATCCTAATTAAACTTTTTCTATTATTTCTTTATCAATTTTCCCCCTTTAATCAATGTTTATATAGTGCATCTTGAAATGTTAGAATATTGTGGAAAAGTTTTTTTGTTGGATTGGGAAATTTTTAATGGTGAAAATAAAAATGTTCAGATTTATATCAAAATGTGAAACTGTAATTCATTACAATTAATGGGAAACATTTCAAGCATTCTTTGCTTACATTTTGATGATTACAGCTTAGATCTCAATAAAATTCAGAAAAGTTGAATATTTCCTAAGATCAGTCAAAAAGGCTTTACAATACAGAAAAAATATATGTTGCACATGTGCACTAAAGGACAAGATATTTTTTTGAGGAGTGTATGACCCTTTTGGATTGCCATAGTATAAACTGGGTTTTACTTCACGCGTTTCAGTGCAGTTAGCGGTGACGTGAAGAAGCAGCGAGATGCCCGGATAGAGCGCATCTAAACCGGGGCCTGGAAGCGGGGAAAGCCCGTGGATCTCACTGCGGCCTGTACTTGGAGCGGGCAGATTGGTACGTTTCAACATAGTTTTCTAATCTTATACATGTTTATTTTTTGTATAGTTATAATAACGGGGGCAGGAGGGTGGTCTAGTTTAAAAAACAAGCACAAATACCGTCTGTTAGCTTTATTTTAGCTTTAGCTTTAAACCTCAGGTAACCGTTTTTTTACAGCCTTCTCTCTCTCTCTGGCTCTCTAGAATTGACGCAAATAGCAATAAATAAATAGATAATAATAATAATATGCTTTTCTGGTTTTGTACCGGAAATGGGCTTCACAGCTGATGTGAGTTTCCGGAAGTGAACATGCCATTCTTTTTTTCTATTTATTTATTTAAGTTGTTTATTTTGTTTGTGTACTAGCATAAAAATAAATATCGCATACAACCATTTACCTTTATATTAAATACTTTGCAAATGCTGAAATTAAGAAGCAAGAAAAAGCGTGTGTATTTCTATACATAATAGTTGACTCATATATACACACACACACACTCACACACAGAGCTTGCAAACCCACTTAGAGATCTGTGGTTTTTAAATTGCAAAACCATCTGACTTTTCACTTCCAAAGTGAACATTCATTGCACAAGTAGTCTTGCTTAGTACAGTATTTTGTAGAAGCTGCATTGGAGCTACAAGTCTGTTAGAGCAGGTTTTGTACACACACACACACACACACACACACACACACACACACACAACTCAGGAGTGATTCACCCTTGTATTTTTCTTGCACCTTCCATTCACCCAGGTTCTGATGATGAAACACAATCCCACAGAGGATTTTGATGTAATGTGTCAGCGCTATATTACTGTACGCTGTAGGGATTAGGGATGGGAATCACCAGTCACGTCCTGATACGATATTAACATGATTAAAATTGCCATTCATGATTTTATAAATATCCCAATTCGATATTACATTTTCCCTCAATTTTGTTATAATTTTAAACCACTGAAAAAAAGTTTAATAATAAAATAAATGTAGCGCGTTCCTTCTAACATTAGTTTTCTTACTTAAAATCAAGGGCAGCATTTATTTATTTGGATTTTTTCCCCGATTTTGTCCCTAATTTAGTCGTGTCCAATTCCTCCCCGTCACTAGGGGGCTCCACATTAAGGCTACTACTACCACCACTCCTTCAGGAGGGCCGAAGGCTATCCGAACAACGTGATCCCATCCGACCGCATCTTTTCGAACTGCTCACTCACGCACCGTTGGGGGCGGAGTAACACACTCGGAGGACAGCGCTATCTGCTCCTTCCGCTTGCGTGAGCTCACAGACGCCCCTGATTGACCGTGATTAATGTGGGAGCACTAAGTACCTCTCATCCCTCCCCTCTGAGAGACGTCTCAATCAGCTCTCTCTAGACCTCCGGCTGCGAGAGGTTACAGCATCACCTGGGAATCGAACCAGCGATCTCCGGATGATAGGGCGAGCACTTTACCACTGCGCCACTTGGATGCCCATTTAAACAGTACAAACTAACTACAAATACAAAAGTTTAACATTTAACAAATCTCCGTCTTCTGCCATCATTATTATTCCTAAACAAACTTGGCAAATAATTCACTCCTACCACATGAGATAAAAAAGTGTAACTAGTTTAGAGTGTACCACTTGAAGAAACAGCGATGTTTTACCGCCTCAAATGCCTTGGAAGTCTCAAAACGTGGGTTGAGTGGCTTCTAACTCGTGAAATTTTCAACTAATTTGCACTAGCAGTGTTTAGAGACTGGTGTAAGAGTGTGTAATGAGTGAGTTTGAGACTAATTTACTCCCTGAGTAAAGAGGGGAAAAAAAAGCAGAATTGGTTGCTTTTAATGCTTATGATCTTTGATAATGTAGCTCCTTAATGATGTGTTTTCCGTTGCGCCACTCGAAAGCTTCCTCGCTCTGTACAGTGTCTTACAGTATATACCTGAGACTGATCAGCCGATCACTGGTCACGGCCGTTCAAACTGAAAAACAGCCAATTCTTGTCACTTGCCCATTGACCAGTTCATCTCTTATAAACGTTAAATATATTTTATTTATTATTTTGTAGTAGGGATCTAGTAGGGATGCTAGTAATTGGTGTATTTAGGTTTGTGTCATCACAACTAATTCACTTATTCCTAAGAAACTTCTTGAGCAGCATTTTCTTTCTACCCACAAGTCCCATCCAAGGGAGTCTTTAATTTTGCAGAGATCACGAAATGTTTTTTTGTTAACACTTTAGTCTGCAAACTCATTGAGAGTGACTGTTTGCTTCACTTTAGATTCCCTCACTACTCTCTGAGTTTTGGGTTGTAATGGAGCTTCCACTTCCTAACTAATGATCCAGCAGGGCTTACTGCAGTGTCCAATGTTATAAATGTAATTTTATCTGATGCAAATCTATTACTTTAACTTACTTAAATGATACTCCGTCTTAATTTTTTCCTAGTTTTCTTTCTTTTCATGCTATTTATATATACAGATTTCTTTTGAATTTACATTCTTTATCTTTAGTTGCAAATATGGCAGAGGATCCTCAGAGGAACTTCAGGTCAGCGTATTACGAAAAGGTCGGCTTCAGGGGGGTGGAGGAGAAAAAGTCACTTGAAATTCTGCTGAAGGACAATCCACTAGGTACGACAAGTCACTTGACAGTAGTTTTGTTTTTGTTTTTTCTGTAAAGGACACTGAAGTATAAATCTATTCAACTTGCATTACTCGATTATTGTTTTGCAACAGTCTATTCCATGAACAAATTGTTATATTAAGTGAAAAGCAGTAGTAAATTATAGTATATTGCCCTTCATGGTTTTTTGTGCATATTTGTCCAACTTAAATGATTCAGATGATCAAACAAAGATAACAAGAGTAAATACAAAACATAGTTTTTAAATGATTTATCATTATTAAGGGAAAAAAGCTGTCCAAACCTGCCTGGCTCTATGTGGAAAAAGTAATTGCCCCCTAAACCAGCTGGTTGTGCCAACATTGGCGACAACAAACGCAATCAAGTGTTTGTGATAACTGGCAGTGAGTCTTTTACATCACTATGGAGTAATTTAGGCCCAGTCTTCTTTACAGAATTGTTTTAAATCCACCACAATGGAGGGTTTTCAAGCGTGAACCACCTGTTTAAGGATCTCAATTGAATTTTAAAATGGTTTTCTAGTGACACTTTAGTCTGTTACTCCTTGAGAACGACTGTTGGCTTCACATCTTCACATTCAGGTCCTGAAGGTACACACCATGTTCTTTTTATGAAACCCAGCGTTAGTTTTTCACCAGATGTAAAAGAATGCACAGTTTCCAAAAAGTTAAACATTTGGCCAGGGGGTGGGATTACTTTTTTTCACATAGGGCCAGGCAAGTTTGGACAGTCCCCCCCTTAATAAATAAAATCATGATTTAAAAACTGCATTTTCCTTCTACTCAGGTTATCTTTGTGTAATATAAAAATTTATCTGATGATTTCAATCATTTAAGTGTGACAAATATGCAAAAGAAATCAGCAATTACTTTTCTCATAGCGTTGTTGTGTGCCAACCTTCTGTTAATTAATAGCGGTTGTGTGTTGGTTTGGCTTTTCAGTGACAGTTGCGTTTTAGGTGATTTAAGTATTTCCATGTGTGAGCATACTAATGGTTATTTATAAATGTTGCTGTATTAGAGCTTTCTCTAATCACACAATCCTTTTTCTCCATGGTTTTCAGATGTGGAAAAGTTGAGTACGTTCAGTCAGAGGTTTCCATTACCCTCCATGTACAGGATCCATGTGTGGAAAGTCCTGCTTGGTGAGAACAATCACATTCCTACGAAGGGAAATTACCTACCCACACACACACACACACACACACACACACTTTGTTTACCTCTATTGCCTGTGTCTGTTCTTGAGGTCCAAGGGAAATGATTTTGACAGTGCTGACCAGTTTGTCCATGTTCTTCAGGTATCCTGCCTCCACACTGCGATTCTCACCCTCTGGTAACACGTTACAGACAAGAGCAGTATTCGGATATTAAAGAAGCTCTTCAGGCTATGCGCTTCGTGCACGCGGGCACGCCACACACCGAGTTGTATCTTCGCATGCACCAGCTGGAGAACCAGCAGCTGCCTTGCCGGTCAGATCTAACACAACCTGTAAGGACATATTCATGTATGCAAAGGAAATGAAATGGCGTTATGCTAGAAAAAGTTTTTTCCACAAATTATCAAAATTTTTAAGGAGGGTGAAAGCGTTGTGGTATGCTATAAATCGTGGAAAACCAGTTAGCCCGAAACAAAGCTAAAAATAAAATTCATTCATTCATTCATTGAGAAAAACTGAAAGATTCTTTGACATTTATTGAAAATGAATCTCTTTCAATATAAGCCTTTTTTTTTTGTTCTGAGGGTGAAGATGATGAAGATTTCTTGGCTATTGCAAGGGTGATGGAGGAGATTGTGGATGAGCCGGTGGACTGCTACTGGCTGATCAGGAGCTTTGTAAACCAATTTAATCACAAGTTTGGCGATTCCATACCACACCTGGTTTGTATGCACAGTTTATCTTTTTGTTGTGACCTTGATACAGATTTAACACTAACACGTATAATACTAAAAAATAGAAATTGTTACAATATTATCAATAATATAAATTATTTACTGAAGTAGACCTTTAAAAAAAATACATAAATTAATAAATTAATGCAGTGTCCTCGTATCTGTGGGTTTTATCTGTATAGAACATTAGGTTGAGGTGTAGATCCCGGATGGAAGGCAGAAGCTGCAGTGAGATGGAAACAACTTGTGGAAGAAACCTTAAAAGGAACCAGACTCAAAAAGAAAGGATAGATAAACTAATTATGAGATATTAAGTCATAATTATGAGATATTAAGTCGTAATTATGACATAAGTCCCGTGAATTTTTTTTTTATTGTGTGAATGCAATGCGCTTCCGTACATTTGAACTTGAAATTCACAAAGACTTATAATTCACTACATCATGATTCCAGTTTATTTATAATTTGAGTAAATTGGAGGTGTACCTGTGGGTATACTCTAAGGCGCCTACCTTCTCTGTGCCTCTTTGTTTGACATCATGGAAAAAATTTAAGAAACCAGCCAAATGACTTTAAAGGACCACATTAATCTGTACTAACTATACCATTAAAGTACAGCATAAAGACTATGAGATCACAAAGCGTTTCATACCATTCAGAAGACGTGTACTTTTGTTACAAAAAGTACAACTGAATCGCAGAACTCGAGGAAGAAAGTACAAAAGTATCTAATTCCACAGAAAAATTTGACTGGTATCGAAGTAACCTGAAAGGTCGCTCAGCAAAGCGGAAGCCACTGCTCGAAAACCACCATTTAAAAAAACAAAACAAAAAAAAAACAGACTATGGTTTG
The DNA here is from genome assembly GCA_026413445.1 of Dolichallabes microphthalmus. NCBI lineage: Eukaryota > Metazoa > Chordata > Actinopteri > Siluriformes > Clariidae > Dolichallabes > Dolichallabes microphthalmus. Next base: position 3,974,017 of record JAOTQY010000023.1, on the reverse strand, counting down.
CACCTGCACATACAGTAGGGACAAAGAGCTTACGTCTGGTGAAACAAAATTTTTATTTAGTTTGGCCATAATGGCCATGACGAAGAAATATGTGGCTATATTGAAGCAACATATCAAGACAGCTTAGTCTCAAAAGGTTCTTCCAAATGGATAATGACTCCAAGAATAATTAATAAAAAGGCTTAAGGACGATAAAGTCAAGGTATTGGAGTGGCCTTCACCTTAAGCCAGTGGAACATGTGTGGACAGAACTGGAAAAGCATGGGAGCAATGAGGCCTATAAACTGGACGCCCGTGTCAGGAGGAATGGGCTGAAATTCCAGCACCTTGTTGTAAGAAGCTTGTGGAAGGCTACATGAAATATTTGAACCCAGTTAAATAATTTGAAGGCAATATTACCAAATATTTTGTGTATTTATACTTCTGACCCACTGGGAACGTGATGAAAAGTAAAAGCTGAAATAAATCTTTCTCTCAACAATTCTGACATTTCACATTCCTTAAAAAAAATCTTAAAAACTGATGGGGAATGTTTACTAGGATTAAATGTCAGGAATTTTGTGAAAAACTGAGATTAATTGTATTTGTATGCAAACTTGCGACTTCAACTGTATATCTACTTAAAACTGTTTTTACAATTTCCCTTCAGGATTCATAAAGTATTCCATTTGTCCATATATGTAACTAAGCTTCAGTGGGCTTCAGATAATCACCAGGATTCAGTGTCGTTCTGAGTCAGAACCATTCCAGGGACTGACAGTCATGTAATCTTGGAATTGATATCCAACCACTACATTGTACCATCACTTCACAGGTTTTATTCAAAGTCTGCATGCATTAAAGAACTTGATTACTGTATTTCTGATAATCCTTTTTTCTGCTTATCTCAGCCCAAGAGTCTGGAGCATTTCCTCTCTCAGGAGGACAGTCGTCTTTTGTCCCACCTGAAAACGTCAGGCTGTCTTGCTGTACTGCCCTACTCGCTTTGGTTTAGACGCTGTTTTGCAGACTGCCTGCCCGAGTCCAGCCTACAGAGGTTAGCACTAATATATTTCTTGAAGGAGATTTTTCTACTGTACTTCTGGCATCATCCCTAAGCACAGTAGATTTTATAAAATGTATTAAAGCGGTTAAAAAATAAATAAATAAATAAATCAGCAATATGTCAAATGGTTTGGCTTCAAATGTCTCTCTCTACCCTGCACCTATTCGACCAGAGATATATGCACTTGCATTTTTATGAGCATTCCAACAAACCCAACCATGCATGGTATGATTTTATACATCCAAACTTCTGACTTAATATAGCTAGACCTAATCATCATGGCTTATGTACTGTACAGTAGGTATAATAAAGTTCTTCTGAAGAATCTGGTGTGTCCATTTCACTAATAATTAGTGGTTCAAAAAAAAGTCGTCAATTTAAATGATTGGGCTGCATCAAGCAAAGAAAACAACTAAGGAAAGTTGAGGTTACTGGAACTGGGTTAATGACCCTTTAACACTTTATCAAAAGATGGAAGGATTGTGTTGGACCGTCAACTTTGTTGAAGAAATGTGGTCAGAATAAAATGATATATATGGAGACCACTTAAACACATTGCGAAGTTGCATGGTGAATAATAGCCATAGCTATATTTAATAGTGATATCATAAACACACAATGTGACGATAACTCGCAGGATTGGGAGATTAACCAGCTGTGTGACCATATGAAAACCACTTGTTAGGGAGACTAATCAGAAAGAAGCTTCAGTTTGTTAGGGAGCATAAAGATGTACATTGGTGCGATGGGGGAAAAGGTCATGTAGTCTGATTAGTTCAGATTGACTCTATTCCAGAGCGATGGGCGTGTCAGGGTGAGAAGGGGAGCACATGAAGTGATGCACCCATCATGCATAGTGTCCACTGTACAAGCCTCTGTGGGCAGTGTTATGATCTGGGGTTGCCTCAGTTGGTCAGGTCTAGACTCAGCAACGTTATGTGGTAATAAAATGAAGTCAGCTGTCGACCTGAATGTCGTAAATGACCAGCATGTCTCATCCATGGAGTTTTTTTTTCTTCCCTGATGGCACAGGAATTATCCAGGATTCAGATTGTGAACGAGTGGTTCTAGGAGTGGTTCTAGGAGCATGATATTTTCACACATGAACTGGACACTACATTGTGACTTAATGAAATCTTCTGAGTTTGTGATTATTAGATATGATTAATAGAGCGTACTGATGGCTCGGTCAGAATAGAAAATGTTCATGTAAACACCTCATTCGTAGGTCTGAAGTGTGTGTTCTTTTTAATAAGATATTAAATAAAAGAGTGTACATTTGTAAATTTCCATGTCTGACATTCTAGTATGACTGTTTCGATAGCTCTTTACCCTTTGGTGATTAATGTGTCTGAACAGGGTTTGGGACAAGGTGATCAGCGGCTCGTGTAAAATCTTGGTTTTCGTGGCTGTGGAGATGTTGCTGAGCTACAAGATCAAGCTCATGGGAATGAACCGACCAGATGCTGTGGTGAAATTCCTGAGCAATGTAAGTGAACACATTGATGCACACACTTATAGGACTTGCAGTTTGTCTTGTTTTTGCATACTTGCCTTCGTACTCAGGATATACAAATTTGAGCAGAAATTTTAACCTCATGTCTATCATACACATGTTGCCTTAATCCTGACTCAAATATTTTCTTGTATTGAAAAGCGCGTTCACGCCAGTCGCCTTTTATCATTCAAGCCTTAAGGGCAGTTTAGTATTAAAGGCAGTCAATGAATGTTTCTATAAACCATAATGTAGTGTTGAATGGTTTCATGAACTCATTCATGCTGGTTGACAGAAATGAACCGTCTGTCGTGAGCAAAGGCAGCATTTCTTTCTCACTATAATAAAAACATGTTGGAATGATTGTCCTCGGTTTCCACATGCGATGTTGCTGGAAAACAAACAAAACAATTTTTTTTTGTTTTATATTTTACATTGCTAACATTCACACTTGCTCTTTCTCTTCTCGCCAGATGCCGCCAGAGAACACGGACGCCATCGTCACCAAAGCCATAGAACTGTGGCACAAGTATTGCGGCACTCCTGCGCACTCTGTTTAAACAGACTTACAGACTTGGACTTTAAAAGACATGAGCATGAAGTGCTACCTGTGACCACTTCTGATCTTTAGAGCCTACTGATGGCTTGGTCAGAATAGAAAATGTTCATGTAAATACCTCATTTGGTGGTCATTTGATTGAATGAAGTGAGTACAGGAATAAGATGTTAAATAAAAGAGCGTACATTTGTAAATTTCTATGTCTGATCAGAATCAGCACATTCTGTGGGATAAAACGTTTATAAAAAGGGTTCAAAATGGTTTTAAGAAAATAACAGTGCATATTTGAACATAAAACTAAAAAGTTTAGTAATTTAATTTATAAAGTAAAACTTGTATATTCTAGATTTGTTACATGTTAAGTGAAATATCAGACCTTTTCATTTTTATGGTTCTGGATTACATCTCATACAAATCCAAAATTCTGTATATCAAAATATTGAAATATTTCATTTTGAGTTACTGTTCATTTCAGTTTATATCTCAGTGTGGTTCAGTACATGCATGGGGAAGACTGCTGACTTGACAGTTGTCCAGAAGACCATTGACGCTCTCCACAAGGAGGATGAGCCACAGAAGGTGCTGTATCAAATCATATTCAAAGAAAGTTGCCTGTAAGGGAAAAGGTGTATGAGCAACAGGGATGACGACCATAGCTTTAAGAACAGTGTCGAGCAAAGCCGATTCAAGATCTTCACAAGAAGTGGAGTGAGGCTGGAGTCAGTGCATCAAGAGCCACCACGCAGAGACATCTTTAGGAAATGTGCAACAACTGTTGCATTCCTAGTATCAAACCACTCCTAAACCAGAGGCAAAGGCAGAAGCTTCTTACCCAGGAGAATAAGAACTGGACCATTGCTCAGTGGACCCATGTTCTCTTTTCAGAAATAAATGTTGTAATTTCATTTGGAAATCAAACTCCCAGAGTTTGGAGGAAGAATGGAGTCTGCTTCAAGGGTCGCTTGAAGTCCAGTGTGACGTTTCCACAGTCAGTGAGTTGGGGCACCATGTCATCTGCTGGTGTTTTATCAAGTCCAAAGTCAACACTGCCATCTACTAGGAGATTTTAGAGCACTTCATGCTGAAAAGATTTATTGAGATTCTGATTTCCTTTCCCAGCCGCCTACGCACACAGTGCCAACACTACCACTGACTGGTTTGCTGACCAATGATATTGTTGTACTTGATTGGCCAGCCATCTTACCTCACCTGAAGCCTAAAGAGAATCTGTGGGCTATTACGAAGAGGAAGATGAGCAACAGTGGACACGAATGATAAAGACGACCTGAAGGCTGCTATCAAAACACAATTATTAATCAATGCCTGAATAATGCCTGGATTTAATATTTAAAATATAAATGGAAAAATTTGATTTATAAAGTATACTTGTATGTATAAGTGTTTCTGGAAATACTGTTTTGATTGATCTTAGGAAATATTCTAATATTCTGAGATACTGGATTTTTGATTTTCACGAACTATAATCCATAATCAAAAACAGGGTATGTAATAAATCTAGAGGTGTGTGTGTGTATATATAAAATGCATACATAATACATGCTTTACTTTTTAAAGTAAGTTATGTAAGCAAATTATTTTTTTTTACAATATGCAAAAATTTTTTTATGCAACTGTAGACGAAGAGAAATAGATTTATCGGAGGCTCAGGCAAGTAATGCTTGAAAATATAACATTTTCATCACAGTTTAATAATTATATAAATACTTGTAATATTTCAATAAAACTTAACAAGATTAAAAATAACTTAACAGTGACCAGACTTGATGTAATTTGCAGAGTGTCTGGTTCCAGTCTAGGAATCGTTGCATCATGTAGCACAAATAATTTAAATGCATTTTGTGCTGTAATGGCACAGAAAGATTTGCCTCGAGCCTGGTGTCTTACTTTAAACCGATCTTTTTAATAAGTCTTATTTACATCAGAAACTTCATCCATTGTTGTTGAGAGGGGATAAAAAGAAAAATAATAATAAAAACAGAAAGGTAGAACATTCATTAAATCTCACGGCTAATAGCAGCAGGAGGAAAGGAGGATCAGGGCATGACTGTAAACAAATCACACCACTCCATATCGACATGGAAGTCAGTGTTTAAAAGGATTTAAAAATACATCATGACATATACACCATAAGCATGGGAAGATTGACATTTTAAAATAATCCCTTTTTTGTTGTTTCATTGAATTTTTGGCCTCCGCCTTGTTAAAAAAAAAAAAGAATGTAAACAACACAGACAGGACTGCATTCGAAATTCTACCTCAATTCTACCCGTATACAAGTGCCTCCTTACTCGATATCACAGCCAGGATCAGAACTTATGACGTGTCAAAACCAGACATTCAGAACACAGACACATTATTGCTTGGTTCCGTCACTTATTTGGTGCAAAAGAAAAATCTCTCATTATGACCAGAGCGAGACGAAAACATCGGGATACTTTTGGTTATATTTTGTTTGTGGGAAAAAAATCATCACTGCTTAAGATGATGACTTCTGACAGAGAGAAAATGGAAACATGATGTACATGATATTAACGTGTAGAAGTAAGTATACTGTATGTGTCTATATAAAAATGTCAGCTTGTTGTGTTCTTAGATGATTACGATTCTCTTATGTTTGCATGTTTTTTTTCCTGCTTGACACCGACGTGGGTAGAAAAAGGGGACCAGTTACAGGGCCGCGTGCATAAATTTACCCCCCCCCCTCCCCGCTTTATTTGTTATAATCAAACACTGGGACACAATATTGAAGTGTACTTCCAGAGCACAACATAATATTGAACATTTCAGCCAAATCACACACAAACACACACACAGATCTTTTGTGACCCTTTTGATCAGGGATCAACGAATCTATTCAAGTCGGGTCGTCATGGGAACTCGAGCGCCTGTTTCTTTTCCTGATTTCGGATCAGAATAGTTACACGGTCTCTGCGTTCGTTGCACAGTTTGATTTGACTCTACATCCCAGAGGTGAATTCGTCATTGGTAATGCCCTGTGGTTCTGCTCAGCAATCAGCACTACGGTCTGTGAAACCTGAAAGACAGAGTAGGAAAGCTGGTGAGTGTTATGTCTACAGGGCAGGGGAGTAAGCCCGGGTCGTGCATGCGTTCATAGGGTCACCTGGTTAGATGCCGACTTGACTCGTGCACCTCCATCTCTGTGCTTTTGAACTCATTCAATTCCTTCCTTATCGCAGCCTTAAAAAAAAAAAAAAGGCCTATTGTTATAAAAAGCTTGGTGCAAACGGTCAGAGAAAATGGATTATTATATTTGTGCGGTATGCCTCACCTTGTCTGCGCCAGTGAGGCGCGTCCAGGGTTTGTCCGCCCGTCTGTCGTAGTCCTGAGCTTCAGCCACCTCCACGTAATCGCTGAAGCGGATGAGGATTTTCGCCTCCCTCAGTTCCTCAACGGTTGGCCTTTGACTCAACTACAGCGACACGCAGAGACAAAGACAGAATCATTGAGCATTTATTTCAACTGATCCAGAACGTTCACGCTACACAGCCATTTATTTAGCCTCTACTCCAACAGTGCCGTGTTATTACACTTTACTTTGTTTCATTTCATCCGTTGTACCTGATCTCATGAGAAATCCTCACCTTCCGGGAAAGCCTCTTCTTGAGTTCTCGCTTCTCCTCAAGCTCCTCCTGCTCGTTTCGTGCTGAAAGGGAAAAAGAAGTTTAAGAAAAGGTGCATTTGTCTCATTTATTTTATGTTCATGTACACTAGTTCAAAAGTTTTAGAACACTTGCAAATTTCTTTGTTTTTGTTTAGTGATTTATTTTCTACATTCTACAACAATACT
>JAOTQY010000023.1:3857568-3872925 GCA_026413445.1 Dolichallabes microphthalmus | reverse complement strand
GTACCCGGAGGAAACCCACCAAACACGGGGAGAACATGCAAACTCCATGCACACAGAGACGGGAATCGAGCCTGCCCGGGAATCGAACCCGGACCCTGGAGGTGCAAATCGACAGTGCTCGGTTAGAAACATTCACGTGATAAATTTAGTACGGATTTCGTGGAATTGATTGAGTGAAAATTGATGTAGCTAAAAGACGTCATCGTTTTATCATCGTTTTTAAAAGACGTTTTATAGTATATACAGTATGTTTGCATTATGGTGGTAATATGTTGTCATTTTTCTGCGTGGTGGGAAGAAATTATTTGCTAAGTTTGTTTAGAATTGAAAAATATTTTTTTATAATAATAATAATTTTAATAATTAATAATTTTTTTACTTTTTGAAGTAAACTTTTCCAAGGTATAACATTTTCTCGGGATGCACTGTACCACAGCACTGTAGAGTGCATGGCAAAAACAGTATTACAGAACGTTGAGGTCGTACGGATCAATGTTATCGATCTCTACAAGTTTCTCCGCGTACTGCTGCTTGGCTCTGGCATTTAACTTCTCCCAGTAGGGTCCCTTTTCGTTAGCTTTACCCTTCTCATCTCGAAAGGAAAAAAATGGCCGGCAACACAAATATGACAAAAAGTCGCTCTCAACTCGCATGTCTATCGAAAAACACCACGGCAACAGTGACCTCACATTCTCTACAGCAGGGGCTTTAGTTTGTGGGATACTGTACCTAGAAAGATACAAACCTTCTGCTTTCTGTCTTTCGTAGGAAGAATATAGGCGCGAATATAAAACAAATAGAACTAAAAACACTTTTTCCATATTCTTCACAGACTTCCTTACCCCAGGGTTTTATGAGACACAAAGAGTTTGTATGTGTGATCACTCATTTAAAAATGTATATCGTTAATAACAAATCATATAAATAATGGCAATGTGCCCTGTCCTGCTGTTCACACGTCCCAAGAGTTTACTTGAATTTTTTTTTTAATTATTTTAATTTAACAACATAATATTTCAGCAAAGCACAGATAAAAGTCATGAGACGTGTGTCAGGTTTATTGGCCCAGCTGAGATTTGGTCTGTTGCCATCACAACCACATCAACGGCGCCTGCAGTACACACTGTCTCATTCAGCACTGTTTGTCTTTATTTAAATTGTTATGGGTTTATAAAATCTAGCTCTCAGAGACAAAAGGAAGCAGGCTATCGATTTGTTCCTCTTTAGATTTTTTCTTTTTTTTTTTTTGGCTTTTTAATTTTTTTGTAATAACAGCACTGTAAAATAAACACTGATTCAATAGAAAAAAATAATTCTCAGAAATTAAAAACGATTTTTTCCCTCTTTTGATTTTCCTCTAATGCAGAAATAATGTAAATGCAGATGATCCTTTCCAGCCACCCAAAGATATTACCGATTATACCAATTTTCAACGCTGTAATCATATTTCTGCATATAAAAACCATCAAAACATATAGAAAAGACATGAAGTCAAATATGAAATAAATAGACATTAAACTTTATTTAACCTTCTTTTATGATTTCTCTTGGGTGCACCGGCTACTTGAAAAACTAAACAGAAAAACTGAAAGTGTAACATTTTTTTATTCGTAAAAAACCTTCTTCACTTGGCTTTCCACTGACACACAGCTGTACGTGCAACTTAGCTGGAGCTCGGTTTGGTTTGTTCGTTGAAAATCGTTCGTATGCCGATACAAATTTCTTGCAAAATTTTATTTATTAAGGTCAAAATTCATAAAGGAGGACATTCGTATGGCAAGGTTCCGCTGTACAGTAAGTCTTACGAACGCTCAACTTGCGAACTTTCACAGATACGAACAGACCTCTCATTACGAACATACGTAGGTGTGAACAAACCACAGAAGTAGCTCACGTGTCACGTTGTCAGAGTTGTGCTGCTGCTATGTGTTTACTGTACAGTGTGATAGTGTACAGTAGTATAGTGATCAATCAGAGCCCAAGGTGTCCTGACGCAAGATGAAAAGCAGTGGTGATGTGGAGGGGACTGATGGGTAGTGCAAAGCAATAACCATAGAAACAAAATAAGTGAATGATTGGACAGAGGCGAAAAGATGGTAGGCATTGCTTGTTCTTTGGTTTGTAGTTTTTTTTTTATGCTTTATATCAAAGGTGTATAAGACTCATTTTGTCGGACTTACGAACAAATCCGACTTACGAACGTTCTCCAGTAATGGAGCTCGTTTGTAAGTCTATACACGCACATGCAGAGACTTTTACATGATTTTGTCTTTCATTTTCTTCCCCAGTTTTATGTTTTGTAAATTGCATAACCACAACCATACACAGTAGGATTATGCAGTAAAATGCTTATACAACTGTCGGTGACCTAAAAAGGAAAAGATAGAATAGACAGACTTGACTACAGTAAAAGGGAAATTGCACTAGAGAAGACAATTAAAACAAAGATTTAATGTCCAATAAAAAATAAGTATAAAAATATATCAAGTACAGAGGATTTACACAATGTACGAAGTGTAATTGTAAACTGAGAGGAATAATATGAAAATTATAGAAAGGTGAGAATATGGTGTGTGGGTACTGTATGACAGCAGCAATATGATTCAAACATGAGGTATGAAATGAGTGTGTGTGTGTGTGAGAGAGCTGTAGTGTTATTGTGCGTGTTCCACAGTGCCAGTTGTTCCTCAAACAAGAAATGTGCAACATACAGTGTGCAAATGTTCAGCCGAGTATTGTGCTAAAGTCTTGTCATGACACTGTAACAATACGACGTCATCATCATACCGGTGGTTCCAGGTCGCCCGTGACTGTGTTGATTTTAGCTCACATGTGATCCGTTTAATGCTTTGCAGGTACATGATGCTAATCGACGGCCGAAACGAGGTGCACATGATCGACAGGGACAACTCGGTCTTCCACATCGCCAACCTGGAGTTCCCTTACCGGAAGGACATGAGGACCCACCTGGCCAACACGCTACTTGATGGGGTGAGTCTGCGGCCCTGTAATATTGCCTTTGAATCCCAAATGCCCTGGACACGATCTGTCCATTACAGACGCTCATTATTGGCTGAGAGAATTGACGCCCTCTTCCCTCGGAGAGCACTTTGGCTTTCTCGTCTTCTTTCTACTTCTCCAGGGACCCCAATTAATAGATCCCGATGCGAGGTCACGTGCTCCCCGTTAGACGAGCAAGCTGGTCGCTTCGATGTAATCAGAGGTCCTTAAATATACACGGCTTTCCTTCCGGTACGCATATGCGTATTCACCATAGCTGCTAATGGAGCTAATTTTACCGGCATTAAGCAGTCCAAATAACAGCTTTCGTGAGCCAAAGATGTTCTGGAAGATCCAGAGCCCCAGCTGCTGCTGCTTCTGCTGACCCACACTATGTTGGTAATGACTTCCTGCTGCCGCTGTGTCGAAGTCATCAGCCTGGCATTTTTCACTGAATGGCTTACTGGTCTTCTTCAAAACGTCTTCTACAAAAAAACAACTTCTTCCTTCCTTTTTTTTTTTTTTTTTTTTTTTTTAAAGGCACGGCTCATTTCTAGAATTGCAACAGGCCAAAAAATATGAGAACCTGCTGCCAGACCTGCACTGCATCGTACATTGTGTTCCTTCCCCCCGCCCCCATTCTCTGAATCAATCAGCCCCTATTATGGCTTGAGTTATCAAGGCTCTATAAATTGATTGCGTGCGCTTGACACGACATCAGCTCATGCGTTATCAGTTTCCGTTCTTGTCCTCCAGACAGAGAGAGACCGCTTCCTGCCCTGTTTGTAACAACTATCCTACTGGGAAGGCAGGGAAACTAATTGCGACAGTCAGAACGGATGACTTTTACGCTTCGCACCGCTACGACACATTAAGCTGCGGTTCGGCGAACCGTGTTCAAAAGCGATATCCTCAGTTTGAGTACTCCCGTCTTCTTATCTCTCACTCTCTTTCTGTCTTTCTTGCTCACTCGCTCACTCAGTCACACAAACACACACACACACACACACGTTCTCTCTCTCTCTCTCTCTCTCTCTCTCAGATGGACTCCTATCTTCTGAAATTTGTGACTGTTCAGTCAAATTGAAGGGAAATACTGAAATGTCTTTCATCCCCTGAGATGTGCACAGAATCATAAACCCCTTTGTTTTTCACAATCCATTTTGCTTTCTCTCTCTCTTTCTCTAATAGGAGATGATTATTGACAAAGTGAACGGACAGCCAATCCCACGCTATCTCATCTACGACATCATCAAAATAACCGTGAGTATCTCTCAAAAGACATGTATCCTGACCCCCCAAAGAGAAATGCAAAGGCTTTGTTGAGATTAGAGGTTTGTTCCTTTGTGCTTTGATGTCTTTAAGTAGCCTAACGTTTCTGATTTTTAGACCGAGATACACACCATCCTCTAGCTTTATCATGACCACAGTGGCAGCAGTTCTGTATATGATTCAGATCGATGTTCACGTATAAAGCTTGCTGCCTTTCCTCATTTTCTACTAATTTAGCGTCCATTGCATCTGTTTGGAGGAGGGTGGTAGTGTGTCCATGTACTTTTGGTCTTACTATAAAATGGAATAATGTTACAATAATTTTTGATTTGAGTACTTTTCACAAAACATTTCGAGCAGAATCTCGGAAACGAGAAATCGCCCAAGTGAACATCCAGGTTATTAAGACCTAATTATTAATCCAGGTTATTAAGACGTAATGGCAATAAATGTTCTTGCTGTAAAGATCTTCTTTTGCATTGCGTATTGCAGGGATTGCAGATTTAGTCATATACTGAGACCAGTAACAGAGCACCACCATAATCCACTGACTTTACCTATTTGATTAAGAAATCATAACTTTTCACAATTTCATACATTCTGCTTTCATAGGATAATAATGGGATAATAATTTTTGAAAAGCGTAAGTAACTGATATTCGTTGGTACAGAATATTATACATAACCCCCCAGCCACTGGATGCAGTGCCGGTCCCAAGCCCGAATAAAATGGGAGGGTTGCGTCAGGAAGGGCATCCAGTAAAACCAGTGCAACAAGTTGTTGTGTGGACTGGATATTCCGCTGTGGCGACCCCTTGCCGAGAGCAGCCGAAAGACCAACAACATACACCGATCAGCCATACTATTTTGTCGGACCCCATTTTGCCACCAGGACAGCCCTGACCCATCATGGCATCGGCCCCACTAGGACCTCAAGAAGGTCTGCTGTGGTATCTGACACCAACCGGCATTAGCAGGTCCTTTTCCTTGTGAGGTCTAGCCTTCATGGATCAGACTTGTTTTTATACCATAACATCCCACAGATGCTGGATTGGATTGAGATGTGGAGAGGCCCTGATGTGTTTTGAGGCCAAGTCACTATTCATGAAGCATTTTTGCAGTGTGTCGGGGTGGATTATTCTACTGAAAGAGTGCACTGCTTTCAGGGAATACTGTTTTCGTGAAAAGGGGTGTGCTTGTTCATCAACAGTGTTTGGGTAGGTAGGTCACTGACGGGAAAGTTGGAGGTTTGAGATCCAGCACTGTTGGTGTGGTGTGCTTGTTCTGTGTTTACGTAGGTAGGTTACTGTAGGTAGGTAGAGTGCTTGTTCAGCAACAGTTTCTAGGTAGGTAAGTAGGTTACTTGGTTACTGATCAGGAGGTTGGAGGTTTGAGCCCCAGCACTGCCACAAGTTGCCACTGTTGAGCCCTCGAGCAAGGCCCTTAACCCTACCTGCTCCCGTGGCACTGTATCCTGCCTGACCCTGTGCTCTGACTCAAGATTCCTAACTGGGACATGTGATTCTACAATGTACCAATGCTTAATTTTTAGGGGGCTCATAAATAGTGGAACAAATAGCTGGCATGGAGTTGCATGGATGGCCAGTCTTGCCCTGTTCCCTCAATACTCTGTGACCGATTCCAGCAGATAAAAGGCCGGGAAATGGTTCTCAGTGTTACTTTTGCATTTGGTAGTGGTTCACTCAAACTCTCAGCATGAGGTCCAAAGAGGTGGTGTCTATGCGAGTGAAGGGGGCCAGCATCCGGAGGTGCAGCAGATAATGAGTAGACCTGCCATGCGCATGATCCTGGAGCTGCAGAAAGACCCACATCCCCTCAGCGACCACCTGAAGAATTAAGTTATCGCTCAGAAGATTCAGAACCTTATAGATGACGGACACTTTATTGGGAGAGCAGAGGAGTACCAGGACTACCACCATCCAGATGAACACGACCACAAGACCTCAGAGGAAAGAAGACTTCATTTCAAAAGAAAGAAGAAAAAAAAACCCTCCAAAAGAAACCCATCAGAGAGTTAGCAAAGACATTGGGAGTGCCCAATACCACACTGTGGGACATTCTTAAAAAGAATGGGTTCAAGCCTGAAAGCCCAAGGAAAACAACTAAAGTGGCTGATCAAAACATTCTGCCCATGGTAAAGAAGAACCCGTTTACAACATCTAAGTCAAAAACACTCTTGAGGACGAGGTAGGTTGTTTTTCTTTTTTGTTTGCCTAATGATTGCCTCCTTCACTTGCATAGACACCTCTCTGCACCATATGTTGCAAATGCAAATATAACACTCTGGCTTGTTTAATCTTGGAGTAACAAGGGAACAGGCCAAACCTTGCCACCCAACTGCTCAGCAGCCATTTGTCCCATTATTTATAAGCCCCCAAAATGGTACATGTGTGTGTATTTATGAGAAAATGAATTCCAGAATGGTTAATGCCACACTTGTCAAACCCTATGAATTAAAGCTTGACTTCGCTCACATCTTGAGTGTTTCATTTCAAATTCCATGTGATGGTGTACGGACTACAAATGCCCCCTAAACCCCCCCCCCCCTAATTTTTGTTCCAGTATTAATGAACCTGGCTATGTACATGTATGTCTTAGCGACATGCACGGTGTTTTTATTGAATCCTTTCATTCTTCATCCAAGGTTAGCATGAATGGCATGCCATGCCAGTAGGTTGACATTCTCCTCGAGTAAATACTGAGCGCCGCTAAATTGTTGAAGGCAGCCTTGACTGCTGTTTAGTGTACTGTTCTCTAGCATGAAAGCCTTTTGAATCCAGGCACAGTGAGGGAACATCGTGTTCGCTCTGTGAATGTACTCGTTTCTTCCCGTCCATGTAAACATCGCAGTGTTTTAATCCACAAGCCTTGGCTTTGTACAGAGATGTGAGATGGCTGAAAGCAAGGTCTTCCGCTGTCTGTCAGGTATGCTAGCAAGTTTGCCTTCGGCGCCGTTCGACCGTATTGCCTCGCAGATATTGAACAACATGTCCAATTCTTTACACAAGCCTCTCCTGGATTTACATGGCTTTTGACAGCACTCAAGCGAAAATGTATCATTAAACAATTTGAAGTTCACTCGGAGCTCACTGTACTCTCATATGAGAGAGAGAGAGAGAGAGAGAGAGAAACGCTTTGAATCTTCCCCTCATGCAATAATTATCTTCGCTTCATCGTTATTGCTCCTGATCCTGGCAGTTATCCTCCTCGCACTATTTGCAGAGAGGACCTGATTATTTATTCATTTATTTATTTATTTTTATTCTTCCCATTCCAAAAGAGTAATGATGCAAATTTTAGTGATGCGCCGTTTCCCAGGAGCCCTGTTAACATCCGTAAATATTTACACGTTTGTTTTTCATCTCAATGGAGCACCTCTCGTTCTCGTTACCACACCAGCGACTCTTCTAAGACCCGTACGCGTTCCCTCTCTCTCTCCATCCGTCGCTGTCCCTCTTTCGTCTGTCCGTCTCGCAGACGCATCGAGCGAGCCACAAATGTCAGCGTCTCCGCATGGCGTCTCGGTCACGGTGCTCTCCACACATCGATCACAGTCCCTTTATTACGGCCTTTTGTTGCCTTCACATCAGGCTGGGGACCTGGAAAGTAGCCCTCTAGGTATGAACACTGATTTTTTTAAACATTTTTTTTTTATGTATTTATAAAAATATCACAGAGCGCTGGTTCCTCAGGGGGTGAACCTGCCTGTCTAATATCATCCAAATGCTTATCTATACACACAATGCTCTTAAAACAGGCAGAGCGTGAAATTGCAAAAGGGAGAGCAGATAGGAATTTTTCATTTTTTTTTTTTTTTTTCCTCGCAATTGTGTTTGCCTACATGCATTTATGAGTATCAATTGAAATTATTTTTTATTATTTTATAGCAAAAAAATAAAACAACCACCACCTGTTTTTGAGGGTACAGTGCTATCTTTCTAGTAGCGATATTAAAGTTATACAATGCTACACACAATGTTATTAAAGCTTGGAGAACATGACGTTCTAACAGTGTAGTCTGGGGACTGCTTTTTTATTTCTTTTTTTGTTTTATTATTTTTTAGATGACGTTTTCTTGTTAAATCTCCGCACTTTCAACCTGCAGTTTCAAAGGAGCCTTTTTTTCCCCTTGTTCCCAACGGTTTCACTTCAGATTGTGACCACTTCATAGCCCATCTCTGACTGGTTATTGATTACTGGCTCATCTAACACTATCTAATTTAATTTTATGATCCTTCGTTTTTTTTTTTTTTTTTCAGGGCAGACCCTTTTGTTATTTGAGCAGTATTACCCCATAAGCCATAGAGATTGTGGTTAATATTAGCAGGCTAGCTTGGGACAACAGCTCTTGGCAGCAAAGCAAGGTTTATCAGGTCAGTATGGCTTGCCATCATCCACATAACGATGACATGAAATTGACCAAGTAATAAAGACTCGAGTCCTACATTTGGTATTTGTATACGCTTTTATAGTTCATAATCCTTTTTCACTTCCTTTTTGAAACCTGGTACAAGGACGAGACATAATCCCAAGATTAGCAGTTCTATGGCGAGGCGGCGTCATCATCTCATCCAGGATTTGGATTGTATTTTCAGACGAACATTAACAACACAAACGTGATCAAGTTCAAATTTTATTTGTCACATCCGTACACAGTCATACATGCAGTGAAATGCTTATACGACTGCTCGTGACGTTAAAATCAAGATTATCAATAAGAAATAAATTATGGAATAGAATAAGAATAAACTATAGAAAAACGTGGCTGTAGAAAAAAATAGAACAACATATAAAATATAAAGAAAAGATTTAAAAACTTGGCTGTAGAAAATACAGTGTGGCTGTACAATATGGAAAATATTGAAACTGGTGAGACAATTGATATACAGTCTTGTGCAAAAGTTTAGGCACCACTGTTGATAACAGATTTTTTTAATTGAAAAGGTGTTCACACAGTCTCTCTTGGAAATGGACATTTTTTGCAAAAATTGATGCATAGTTACTTCCTTTGCCATGAATTGAACAAAGATAAAAAATAAAAACATTATTGTGGTACTGTGCAAAAGTTTGGGCACCCTGCATAATCAGTACTTAGTAACACCTCCTCTGGCAGATATCACAGCTTGCAAAGGTTTTTTATATCCAGCTAAAAGTCTTTCAGTTCTTGTAATTGTGATTTTCTTCCTTTCAAAAGGCTTCTAGTTCTGTAATATTCTTTGGTCGACTTTCATGCACAGCTCTTTTATGATGATTAAATCAGGTGACTGTGATGGCCGTTTCAAAACCTTCAGCTTGCGTCTCTTGAGGTTTTCCATAGTGGATTTCGAGGTATGTTTAGTATCATTATGCCCATCCTCTTTTCAGCTTCAGCTTTTTTTTTTTTACAGATGGTGTGATGTTTGCTTCCAGAATTTGCTGGTATTTAGTGGAATCCATTCTTCCCTCCACTCGTGCAATGTTTCCTGTGCAACTGGCTGCAACATAACCCCAAAGCATGATAGATCCACTCCCATGCTTAATAGTTGGCAACGTGTTCTTTTCATGAAATGCTGCTCCCTTTTATCCTCCAAAAATGCCTTTGCTGATTGTGGCCAAAGAGTTCTATTTTAACTGGTTTTCTTCTGCTGATTCTTCCATGATGGTCTTGTTGAACGGTGCACCACCACTCCTGAGTCTGCTAAATCTTCCTGCAGGTTTTTTTTTGCAGTCAAATGTAAAAAAAAAAAAAAGGTTTTGATTTGTCCTTCTGACCAACATACAAGCAGTTCTCTCCGAGAGTTTTCTTGGCATTTTTTCAATTTCCAAGATAGACTGTCTTAACCTCTTTTCAATAATAAAAAAAAATTGTCAAGGTGTGCCCAAACTTTTGCATAAGACTGTGGCATTTAAATAGAAGTGTCCGGGGAGTTAGGAGGGTGTTAGGAGGCTGGAAGTTCTGTATAACAGATGTTTATTCTTAAGATGGCCATAAGAAGAAGCTCTTCCACCTGACACCAAATCTATCTTATTATTGTTTTTATTATTATTATTATTATTATTATTATTATTATTATTTATTTTTTTATTGGAAACAGCTTCACACCTCTCTACAAGCTTTAGATTGTCTAGAAGACGCATGACCGGCTATTCAGCAACAGCTGTTCTCACTGTTTTCCTCCAGACCCCCATGCTCTTTAATCATCCTCTAATATAATCCCAGTGGGTGAATTCTTCTGGTGGCATCTCAATTATGGAACAACTTTTGCATTTGCAGACAATCCCTGAAGGTCTTCATGGTCTTGATGATGCAATAGTGTGAATATTGATAACATGGAACATATAGTACATAGACAAAATAAAAATGTTTGTTTAAGCAGTGGCTTAAACAAAGTTAATTTCTCCACACTCATCTCAGTCAATCCACATTTATAGAAATGTATATTGCGATATTGTTAACCTCAACAATGCTCCTGATGTTCATTAGCTCATTTATGTAGTAACATCTGAAAACCTCACGAGAGCTCATTTCTAATTAATTTCACTTTATGACTTGGCTATCTAGCAGTTTAACAGCCTAGTGGGCCAGAATTGCAAGCAGGTGACATTAGCACAAATACTGCTGTACCAAAAAGAGCACACTGGTAACATGGAATTACATGTCAACAATGGTCTGCATAGCAGGTCTCATAAACACTGGAACATATGTAGATGTATATAGTGTTATGGTTAACCCCCCTATGCAGCTAAAATGCTAATCCATCCATCTATTTTGGGACCTCTGTCGTCCAAAAAGGGATTGTGGAGGCCAGTGGTGACCATTGTATTTATTCCCATTTAACAACCGTGGTGGGACCTCCAGTGAACCTTCACACACTATGGCCTGCAGGTAGTCCGTGATTTATGAACATTTCGAGTTATGAATTTCCGTTAGATATGAATGGACCGCGGTTCTACGTCCCGATTCAATCACGGAAGTAGCTCATGTGTATTGTACAAACAAATAAAAATGAGTAGGCCTTGGTTTCAATGGATCAGTCCGGAAGGACGATGTTATAAAATGTCTATCCTGTAAAGCTGTCCTATAAAGTCCTAAGCTATGGTGAATAATCCTAATTTCCGAAAATCCTCAACGAGACAGATTTCACAGTCCAATACAGTGGAAAACAGCTCTGAGACAAAATGGCCGGGATTCCTCTCGTGATTTAAAGGTGCAGAGACAACATTTTATTGTGAGATTAATTTCCTCAGTTGCAGTTATGGTTTTTGGCCACATGATGGCAGTGTGGGGAAAGAGGACAGATTTATTTAGGTTGATTGACATGCTTTACATTGTATATTCGTGTCAAAGGTGTATAAGACTCACTTTGTCATACTTGAGAACAAATCCGCCTTACGAACGGGCTCCTGGAACAGAACTCGTTCGTAAGTCGAGGACTATCTGTACTTGAAAACGCTAATTAGCATAATTACCAGTCTTTGGACTGTGGAAGGAAACCAGAGTACCTGGAGGAAACCCACCAAGCACGACTCTGAGGCGAGAATCGAACCCTGGAGGTTCGAGGCGACAGTGTTAGCCACTACACCACCATGCCACTATGTAGTAGCACCTAAAAACCTCATGAGAACTCATTTCTAATTCATTTTACCTTAGAACTTTGCTACCAAGAAATTAATCCAAACAGGCCACATTAGCAATATGCCGCTATACCAAAAAGAGCACAGAGGTAAGTGGCTTAACCCTAAGTTGTTCTGGACAAGCGAAATGGAGTCACATGTCATCAGTGGTGTGTGTAGCAGCTCTGATAAACACTGAGTCTTAACATTAAATCCATGGACAGATGAAGTCAATAATATTGAAAAAATCTTGTTACATTGCCAGCTGTCAGTGTGTTTTGTATTCAAGCATTGGATTCTTTTATCATCTGTATGTAAATAATCAAACAATGCAGTTACTGTGGTTGCCCTTGAGTCCGAGGTATAAAGGCAGTCCATTTTTTTCAATCATATTATATAATATTACGACTTTTAGAAAAAAAGAGCGGCTTCTTGGTCAGCCTTGTTTTCCTGTGCTGTTTAGAATGTCTCGTTTTCAAGGGTAATTAAAATTCAAGTTAAATTGCAATTTATTTCTCCGGTTGCACGCAGCTGGGTCCGAAATCTCTTCTGTCCTTATTTGTGAGACATAACGAATTTATTATGGATGTCATTCCGCATAACAGATGGAGCCTGAGAAGTCAGTCATTAAATTGCAGTTCTAGTCCCCGAGAGCCTGAACGCTGGGAAGAAAGTATTTATTTGTTACTTTGGCCCGTGGCTGTGTCTCCACACTACAGCAAAAACATCAGTGCTTTTTTTTTTTTTTTTTTTTCCCCGGTACGGAAACGCAACAGCATCAGCTCGATGGCATCAGAGAGGCTCCCGTTTGACAGCGCTCGGTTATTCGAGAGATGTTGCTAGGATTGCAGAATTTAGCGTCATGCTCCTCATGAGACCAGGGATATCTTTAGAGAAGTCACATGTCTTTTATTTGACATTTCATCATTTGTGATGGACAGCTAATCTATCTTGGGGATCAACTGTTCCTGCAAATTGCAAGTCAGGGTTATTAAACCCTGTTGCATCGCTCGCAGTGGAGTTTCTGTCTTTTTTCGTGTTCTTCTAGAGGGTGTGTCTTCACTGGTGGACACACACATGTCCACAAAAAAATTCTAAATGTGTACAAAGCCACTGGCTAGATCATGCCTTCATGCCAGCTAGCTAATGACATGGAGCTGTTTATTCTCTTGGTTTTTTAAATGTGTTTTAATACCAAACCTTCAACCTTTCATGTCATCTTGTCATATCCATCTCATGTCTTTAAATCAAAAGTTCACTGTAAGGAAATATCGCTGATTCCCCAGGAAAGCATCCATAGCTAGCAGTTATCTGCTTTCGCTCCATCGCCGCTGTCCATATACCGTACTTACACCCAGTGTTTCCCGCAAACAGTGTATATTAGAGCGGGCCGCCAAAGTAAATTGATGGCTGCCCAAGTATATTTGTGCACCGTTTTTAAAAATCTGTTCAGGAGAACAATGCCATCTGGTGAATGGGCTATTCTTTGTTTAAAAGAAAAAACAAACAAGCAAAAAAAAAAAAAAACACAGGAAGATTAACCCTTAAAACTCCGGTAGCACAGCATTGGTTAATGACCAATAAAAAAAACAAACTAAAAACTGCTTATAAGGAATTCTGCCATCGTTTCTTTTTACAAACGGTGTGTTTTCGTTTTAAAATATAAAATGTGGAACCTAAGTTATAATTACTTTTAAAATGTGTAAATTTTAGTGCTATACTGGAAAATATGGGAATGATGTATTAAGAAATACAATTATTATTATTATTAGTAGTAGTAGTAGTAGTATTTTGTCACAGAAACAACTGAAATCAACCATAAAACAGGTGATCTTATCAATCTGTACTGTTTCTCTGCCCATGTGACCGGTTTTTTCCCCTTTCTTCTTCTTCTTTTTTTTTTTTTTTGCTCAGTCATTTACATAGTTGGTTAAAATTTAACACACTTCAGTTCAACATATTGCCTAGGTTGTTCTGAAAAAAGGATGTCACTTTATGTTGCAAAATCCTGACCCCTGTATAATGTCGCTCGGGATAAGAGCGTCTGCCAAATACCTAAATGTAATAATAATAATAATAATAATAATAATTAAAATAATAATAATGATGATATAATAATAATAATAATAATAATAATAAAAACAAACATTAAAGATGGACAAAAATGCTCTGGTTTTTCAAGTGGTACGTGCTTTGACAAACTTGACAAATCTTCGTACATCTAAAAGTGTTTAGTTCTTAATGTTTTTTACTTTGTCTGACTCTTCACATACAGTATACAGTATGTAGATTTAGTAGGCTACCTCCGCAAGTGTGTTTCTTCTGCCATTCTTCTTCCATTTGTCTATCTCCGGCCGTCACTGTACATCACCTGCTCACGGAGTCAAAGTTCTTATCTTTATCTTCTGGAGTCTAAGCAGTCAATGTGATTGATGATCATGACTTTTATCAGCTGTGCAATACTGTTTATTACTAAATGTGTAAGGGCTTGCATATCTGTAAGAGTATGTAATAGTTTGAGAGGTGACAATATACAGTAGTCTTGCGGGTCTTGAGGTGTTTTAGATGGACCTTTTGATACAGCAGGTATATTTCTTCATCTCTCTCTCTTTCTCTCTCTCTCTCTCTCTCTCTCATGTGAACCTTTTGTAGTCAACATTTACATGCGCATTCGCACACTACAGGCAATTTGGGAATGGCACTAAGCCCTAATTTACATGTCTTGGGATTGTGGGAGGAAACCGGAGAGTCTGGAGGAAACCCACCAAACTTCATGCACACAGACCCGATGTTAGAATTGAACCCAGGACCTGGTGCTACAATCTAAGCCACCGTGCTGCCACACACACACACAAACAAACAAACAAACAAACAACAAAAAAAAAAATAATAATAATAATTTTATATATATATATATATGTGTGTGTATATATCCCCTTAACCAGGGTGTGTTGGTTTCAGGAACCCAAAATTATTCACTGGAAGAAGTGTTCTTACATTTTCCTTCATTTTCTTCAGTCCTTCATTTCCTCCACCAGTCCTGTCGATCTTCCCCAATTCATTCAAACCGTCCGGTACCGCCTCCATCATTCTCCCATCATATAATGTTGAATTAAAACTATTAACTGTTATAAAAAGCAGTAACATGTTTGGCTTCCTCGATTCAATGTAATTGGCAAGCGAAGAAAAGCATTCCCCTCCACCCGTGTGTAAGACTTGGCCGTGTCCAGCCCATCCTCCATGTCTTCTCAGCCATGAACCAGTAACCGCAGGTGTCCGGCAATAGCATAGTGCGTACATAATGAATAGAGGACGAGAAAAGGACAGACCAACATTAAAAAAGGAGCAAAATCTCTTCCCTGCAGGAGGCACGTCCTCACACACCCCCTGCATTGGTGGAGCTCTCACCCCCCCACCCCCCACCCCCCACCCCAACCCAATTAATTGGGTAATTGGTGTAAAAACTACCACC
>JAOTQY010000023.1:3838299-3851022 GCA_026413445.1 Dolichallabes microphthalmus | reverse complement strand
TACTCCTTACATTTTTAAGCAATTATCTGTACTTTCTACTCCTTACATTTTAAAAATCGCCTCGTTACTCCTATTTTTATGATCAGAACGCGCAATCCCGTCCGTCCCCCCCGTCGCATGATCAAATTGACTTGAATAAGACTTGTTATTGAATCCTGACACTGCTGCAGTCTATAGTATTTGTAGGGAGCATGTTTACAGGTTTGCACAAATGTGAAGAGTTAAAATGAAAATCATATTAAATGGAAAGGAATTTCTTGCCAATGTTTTTTTTTTGTTGTTGTTTTTTCACTTTGCCGTAGCGAAAACGTTCCCGAACTGTAAGTTTCTAAACCGAAGTTTTATTTTCCTAAACGTATTTCTGGAACGTAACATTGGTTACAAGATCTGGTCTCCAATTTCGTTTTCTTTTGTTATCCAATCCATCAATCCAGCCACTGTTTTTAAAAAAAGTTTTTAAAAAAGTTTGTCCTTGTTTTTTTGGCCCTCGCACATGAAACATATGATTATGTTCTAGACGGCGTCTTTAGTTTCTCTCGATTGTGATGTGTTTAACTGTTTTCGCTGCGTATTGTAGAACTCGTGTATACTGAATCTGAAGGTGATGGGATAAGGAATAAGTAGCTTGTGCTTTTGTTGAAGCATTTTCATTTAACAATTATTAAAATTTAAATATAAGTCAGTAGGTTTTGTTTTTGGTTGTTGAACCGATTTGTTTCCCAAGAAACCGTGAATGTAAACCTGTTTTCTTGTACCCCTGGGATATTGCTTTGTTCAATCATGTACTGTATTTGCTCACCGTTCTCTGGTGGTGATGATGATAATAACTGTGTTTGAACACAGCAAGAAATGTTTCAGCACCTAAAATGTAATCTTTCTTCAAGTCTGATGTCTTGTTAAACTCATAAACAGAGTGTATTGACTTAAAAAAAAAAGAAGTGCTTGGCAGCTTAGTCACCAACATTTGGAGCACCAATGGTGTATTTTCTTTGCTCTTGAGTAGGGCTTTGTTTGCATTAACATTTCTTTCACGGAAAGTATTTAACACATTTGTTAACATTTGAAACCATTAATAATGTGGTCATTTGTTCATTCATTACATTCATTTCATTCATTAGTTCAACCACATCAAGCTGTGATTTACAGTATGCCATGTGGTCTGGTGGCCAGTTCATGTATGAAAACGAGTCCTTCTGATCTTTTATATACAGTATGGCCGTGCCATCCGGGAAGAAAAACACCTGATGATTCGGTACATTCAGATCATCTGCCCCCTTCATTTTATTGCCACATGTTGCACGTTGCTGAGTCTAGACCTGACCAACTGAAGCAGCTCCAGATCATAACGCTGCCTCCAGAGGCTTGTACAGTGGACACTACTGTATGCATGATGGGTGCATCGCTTCATGCTCTTCCCTTCTTATCTTGATGCACCCATCACTCTGGAATAGGGTCAATCTGGACTCATCAGACCACATGATATTTTTCCATTGGTGCCAAATGGTGCCAAAGTCCAATCTTTATTCTCCCTAGCAAATCAAAGCCTTTTTTCTCTGATTTGGCTGTTTACCCTCAGTCCTGAGTTCTCGTCCCATCGTGGTGATGTTTCACGATGCAACTGCACCAAGCGTATAAGTGATCGATCACCGATTTAATTCCCATAGCATTCCTTCCACAAAGTTAATGTTAAAGGAAACTATTGCAGAACCTCATCTACAAACCTTTTGGATTGGACCCTATTTTATGACTGGACTCATAAAAGTCGTTTCATTCACAGATTAATTTAAAAGTGTTTTCAAGGTTTGGACCTTAGATTCCAGCTCAGATGTCCACTATGTTTCCCTGCAAGCATGTCCGGTCATTCCTTCCACTCTGGTTTAGGACATGGCCTCTACGGCATCTAGGATACAATAAACATCTATGTCTTAGGATTGGTCTGGCATCTTCCTCAGGCATTCCAGTCAAGCTCCACTCTTATCACTCATCTCTTTATTGCTGCATTCTGTTTTACTTTGTTTTCCAGCTTCATATGAACAAGTCTATTACCCCTATAGTCCATCTTGGGCTCCTTTGTGACCTCATTTGCCAGGCGGCTTTTTACAGGGTGAAGTCATGCTAGCTCGTTCTGGTGGCTGAAAGAGTCTCTTTATTCTGTGACCATCTGCTGAACGCCGAGCGCTGTCTGAGATAGAGAAGAAAAAAACAAGAGAGAAATAGTGCGGGAATCCGGTGTATTTGTCCTGATGGATAGATATGCCTTCTTTCCCTGTGAGAAAAACAATCGGGAATTTCCCTGCATCTCCTATTTTCATTCCAGACTACAGTAAAGCTCTTCAGAGCCTCTGTCCGGGAGGGTCACTGCGGCCAGCGCGAGTCTCGTTCGTAATTTCATCAGTCTCGGGAATTCCCGGGTTTGCCATTCCAGACAGAGACCCTCGTTTGTATCGCAGAAACATCCCTTTTTCCTTCACAGATTCTGAGATCAAAACAGCAAGTTCCAAAAAAACCCAGTGTGTGTATTGTGTCCTCTCTCATCCTTTATCATCATAAAACGGGACGGCAACCCGGCAGCTGAATAGAGGAAGATGAGTTTATATCGGATTAGCTTCAGCCCGAGCCAGTGTTAAGAGCCCATTAGAAAGCCGCGTAGAGAGGAAAATGGAGGTGATGCAGAGCCTCGGAGTCATGTTCAACAGTGCCGGACTGAGAAGGAAGCCTGGCCCTCGAATGCCCTCGCTCCCAGATAGCGGCGCGAAGAAAGTCACTGCCTGTTCTGCGGCTCAACGAGGTCAATAAAGGATGAGAGATCACTCGAGAGAAACACACATCTCAAGTGGACCCATAGGTGATGCACACTGTTGCTTTAGCGGAGGTTTAATTAGTGCCGAGATTAAAAAAAGGAGTTTAAGTTTGGTTTAAATTCAGGAGGAGACTCTCAGCTGATGGAAAAACTTCAATAACTCTGGTGTTCTCTCCAGTGCCATAGCTGTGGGACAAGATTCAATTGCAACACAACCTGATTGCTGATAATTCTGACCAGTACTACTGCCGTGAATAAAGTGAACCATAGCTATTACATCCAATTAAAAAACCATTCGGTCCCCAACCTACAGCAGATTTTTAATCACGTCGAGTTGGTTCAGAGAGGTATTTTGGTTATACTGTGTCCTTAAGTGTCTGTAATCTGGGACTGCATGTTGCTCTGCCTACAGCTGATTGAAGTTCTTGTTTTATAAGCAAGGTCTGGTTGGCAGTAGAATTTTCACTAAATTCGTTAACAAATAACAGGTGGTCTTTTCAGAATCAGGACACCACATGGGGATAAGTTTGTAGACACCTGACCAACTGTGAGTTGTCTAGCACAGTGGTTAAGGCATTGGACTACGGTTCGGAAGGTGCCAGGTTCAAATCCCACGACCATCAAGTTGTCTCTGTTGGGCCATTGATCACGACCCTTAACCCTCAACTGCTCAGTGCATGTGAGGGCCTTCAACAAAATTTTGCCTCAAAATTATAAGAAAGATGTTTCTGTATGCCTTGACATTAAACTCCATAAAAGTGAACCCATGGATCACTTGGAGTGAACTGGAATGTAATTTATGGTCTTGCTGGACATGATTAATTCTCTCCAATCCTCACACTCCAAAGTGTGAAGGTTACTAAAAGCAAAAGTGTGAACAACTCCATATTAATGTTTATTGGTTTTGGATTATTGGATGATCAGTGTTCAGGTGTCCTTATACTGTACTTTTTTTTCTTTTCATTTTATAGTGTGCATGTGGAGATATAAAGTAACAGTTCGCTCACAGTTGAACACATGAAGAGAAAATAAAGACATGCGATGACGGAACGCCAAAGCTCTTGGCGGAAATGTGGGACAGTGAAATCCTTCTGTGTTTTTTTTTTTTTTTTTTTTTACATAAAACCCAAAAATATATTTCGAAATTCATTTATAATAAACAAACAACTTGTTTTTTTCCCTAATCCAAAGTAGAAAAAAAAGAATTGGCTTGTTTTCTGGTTTCTAATTTTGTTTCTAAAACTGTTCTAGATACAGTAAGAGCCCTCACGTTTAATATTTTCCTTTTTCATCAGATACAAGCAGCATTACCCAGAAGTTTATACGTTTAAAAAAAAATTTTCATCTATTTCTCCATTGATTTTTTTTTCTCTTTTTCTAATGAAAAACGAAAGAACGAGCGATAACCATTTTCGGCGACTTGGTTACTTCTTGCTTTATGGTGCTGCATTAAAGCACCGCACTAGAAGTGATGTTAGAAGAGGATAATGATCATATACTGTAATGCTGCATTTCTATTCATCTTTATTATTGTGCTGACTAGCAAACAAGTTCACTATACATTATTCACATATTTACAGCGGCTTCGCCCGCAGCCGAAAGCATCGGAGGAATAGCTCATAAATGTATGATTTTTGTTTCCCCTTCCCGTTTATAAACGGGGTTTTTAGAGCCTCTTAAACAAATTGATTGTAACTAATAGCCTCATGTTGACATTTCCGAACTTTTCTCATAATATTCCTCTGCGTGAGGATTTGAACAGCTAATGAGATTTGCCTCATAGTGTTCCTCTTTTATCTAAAATTATCTCCTTTTTAATTAGGAGATCTACAGCTATCTCTGTTTGACTTCAGCCCTGTATCCAGCTGAGATATCTTCAGGAATTAGCCTAGTAAATCCCCTGTTATTCGTTCTCGTCAGTTTCTTTGGCAACCGGGTGTCCTTGTCAATCCTTTTTAAATACCGCGTGTGTATCGGGTGAACGGTTCGCGGCGTGAAGTCTTTCAACAGCTAATGAAAGACTGATAATTAGTTTTGTATAATTGAATAGCGAAGGTTAAAAGCTAAGGGTTTCTTTACTTATGGGCATCGTTAATAAGTCCCAAATTATAAGACATTGGCAGAGAGGCTAATAGCATTTCGATTTCTCAAATCAAAGAACCCACAGGTGATGAGGTTTTGTCATCCCAGTACGTAATCTGTTCGTGACTTGCACATTGTTACTAAAATCCTGTATTATGCAAAAAAAATTTAAACCAACATTGGCTTAAAAAAAAAAAAAAAAGTTATTAGATAACACTGTATGGCCAAAACTAAAGTCACTCCCAGTATGTGGTTCTTCCCCAATCCGGTACGTCAAGGTTGAAGCACACTATTGTAAAAGATGGCTTTGTGTGCAAAACAAGCTCAATAAAAACACGGTGTGCCGTCATTGGTGCGGAGGAACCCGAGACTGAACCTGCCTTCGGGTTCATATCCCAACAGCTTCGCTCCTAAATCTCATTCAAAGCCTTCGCAGAAAAGTGGCAGCAAAAGGAGCGTGTATGGCGGCGATGATCAGGTGTCCATAAACTATTGGACATAGTAGAGAGAAGAAAAGTCTCCCTTTTGTGGAAGCAGAGCAAGCTTTCCATCCAGGGTGAAATTGAATTTTCCGAGACGAACGCGTGCAAATTCACCTCCTGCGTTCATGCGCGCTGGAAGATTGAAGGGTTACCTGACGTATCGGCTGCCAAATTGGAGTGCAAGAGACTGTGAAGGAAATGAACCGCTTTCCGAAGCAGCGCGTTGCCGTTCTTTACTCCAGCTCTGCTGCCACACAAATGAATAACAACAACTCTTCTAGACTATATACAGTACATCCCGCTTGCCCTGTTTGATGAGACATTTCTTTTTCTTAGCTTGGAGAGAAAGCTGCCAGTGGTCCCTTTTGAGAGCGTCTCAAGGTCGAGGCTGATTGTGATAACCTTTCAGCTTTCTGAGCGGATGACAGGTTTTACAGCGAGGGAGTGAAGTGCCGAAGCTTATTATAATCTTCATGTCCACGCCGTGCCTGTCTTCACTGTCCTTTTTATTTTGACCTCTCTAACCATCACGACACCAAGCTGTCGTCTGAGCAAAAGCAAACATGAAATTAAACCGGTGTTACTTTTGTTTCGTGAAGAAAATTTGCATTAAATCTGCGCAAAACCTTTGTTCTTGGAGCCTGATTAAAATGGTACAGCTGGTGTTCTTGCTCTAAATATAATAATGAGCCTAATTACAAATATTGTATTGTTGATAAAGCCTTATTAAAATGTCTGCGACCTATCAACCGTGTAATACTTCGCCTTAGGGTTAATACTTTATATTACATTCCGCGCCGATGCCACACGCGCCCGGCTGTTCAGCCGCTCGGTAGTAGTTTGTGCTCTAAAATACTAATGGTTTGAAACTTGTTACTTAAAACGCAAGATAAGCATTTGGACTGTTTGTCTACCTCTATTGCATAAGCCTCAAATCTAGTCATCAACCTTTTTTCCTCACGCAACGATGCCATCTCACGCACTCGGAGGCGTTGTTCAGAGGGCAGACTATTCCTGTATGCTCTCCATTTTTTTTTCCTTCTTTTTTTTTTTATTGACCAAAATCGAATTTGAACCATCGTCTCCTTGCTGAGGCTTTTTCCTTGTTGGAGGCACTATATACCTTTTCTCAAGTCTTCGTTCCTTTAGGTACATATGACTATGCTGTATATTGTGACTCATCAAGGAGGTCACACGGCTCAGTAAGAGTCAAAAATAATCCAGCAATAAATACCGCCGGCCGCCAGGGAGCTCAGTTATCGACATTAAGCTGGCGGATATTAAACTAAAACTCATCTTTCTCGCCGACTGAAAGTTATTTCTTCCGAGCACGATGTTCAATGTAAGAAACGGTTCTGGCACCTGACTGCAGAAAATGAGGCGCCAGTATTTATGTGAAAACCGTCCAGCCCAGTTTTGATGGGTGGAGAGAGCAATTTGGATGTCTTTCACCGTTTTGGCAGGAGACCAGTGACCAACGCAGGAGTAAAGAAAGAACGAGATGGAACCCACATTATGATGCATTTTTCTCTCTTTCTCTCTCTCCCTCTCTTTTATTTATTTAGTTATTTTATTTATCAGACTAACAGACATATTCGTTTGTTACCTGTGATCAAGCCTGTTTTTTTTTTTTTTTCCAAGCCTCCTTGAATTACACAAGCCATTATGGATGACATGAAAGTCTTTATCTCCATTCAGTTCTGAAAAGTTAAATTTCTTACTCTGAAGGCTTTGAGCAATTTATGAATTTATTTATTTCATTTCTTTTTTTTTTTTTTTAACGTTTAATCCCTCTTCTTCTGACCTCATCTCAGAGATGAGGCATGCATACAGAATTCTCCTTCAATTTGTGTCTCGAAGTCTTAAGACCTTGCCCGCCTTCCTCATTTTGCTAATCTGTCATTTGGTTCACATAAAATTTTTTTTAAGTCTCTGATGGAAGCACAGGATCTTATTAAATCTCACTGGCGAGGGTTAATTTAACCGGAGCGAGTTCAGAACGAGCAGCGCTCAAGTGCCTCGTCCGTTAAAAACACGGACAAAGTCTTCAGGATCTGCCCAAAAATATAAACTGTCTCTATTTCCATCTACATTAAAGAGGTCCGTTTCAGGTGTGTTGTGGCAATTAAGAGACCCAGAGTTTCCAAAGTGCTGAGGGAAGCTTTCCAAGCGGTGTCCAGCTGGAGACCCTGCTGTAGCCCTCACCACACTGTCTGTCCCATTATGCATCGAAAGCACAGTGTTAATTTTTCAACCCAAATGTCTGTGTTGTACGCTCAGCAGATCGGTGCAGCAGCTGCGGATAGAATATATTAGACCATCGCTCTTTGCCTCATTCTACCTTTGTCCTCTCTGGGGATTAGTTGGAGACACTTTTGCGTCAGGATTCAGCTGTTGATGTTGGTAACATTCAGCACTTTTTCATTGTCTAGAGAGGTATTCAGAAGCGTTACATCTTTTTCCACCTGAGTCAGGTTTTACGTCAGGAGCTTGCTTATTTAGTATTTTTATTTTTTACCTTAAAAAAAGTTTCCAGAGACAGTGTAGTAGAATGGTGCGCATGAATGTCCCTGTGGAGTGACTGAAACTTTGGGAATGTATTCATTTCCCTGACAGTCCTGATTTGATTGTTTCTTCATGGTTTAAGAGTTTGTGTGAAACTGGGCAAGTGACTTTCTGGTTAGTTAACCTGGATAAAATGGTAACATGTACACAGATTAAAAACAACCAGCTGAACTGAACAACACTGATCACCAACTGTACACCAGTAAACTGGTGACAGGATCATGGGCACCCAAGGCTCACCAATTTGGCTACCCAAAGCCCAGTTTATCTGGTTCGATCCCACACAAAAGCCAGTGAAGAACAAATCAACCAAGTTAAGGAGGTACCAGAACACCCAGTGCACCACAACCCTGCAGACAAAGACCCCAAGGTCATCGACCCAACCTCAAAACTCCCTGGATCCCAATCAGATCGGGCACCCAAGGCTCACCAATTTGGCTTTCCAAAGGCCAGACAAATCAACCAAAATCAAAACCAAAATCAAAGACAAATCAACCAAAATAAGGAGGCACCAGAACACCCAGTGCACCAACCCTGCAAGCAGTGATCCCATGGTCTTCAACCCAGCCTCAAAACTCCCCAGATCCCAATCAGACCGAGCACTCATGGCAAGAACCGGACAACCAAGTCTGCTCCACATAGGCCACACCCTGAAACCCACAGCACCCAAATGATCCACCGACAACACAGCACCCTCCCAGAGACCCTACCGAAAGGGGCCAGAGCCTCCTTGGTGGCACATGGCGAACCCAAAGCCTAGGTAGTTTTAATGTTAATCTGATTGGTGCGTTTATACAGCTGGTTAGCTAGTTACAGCAATACAAATGTGAGATGAAAAAAAATGAGTACAACCAAAACTTTGTGCACACCTGACCATCACATCCATATGTTAACCTCTCCCAAACTGTTACATAACAGTAGGAGGTCTTTGTATGGTCTAGAAATGCCATTGTCCATGACTGAAACCATGACTGAAACCTTGGTTCTCTGAGTCTGGAGGAGAACTCAAGTGTCCTCCACACAGCCCTGGTCTCATCCCCACCTCCTTTGGGAAGAAGCTGAACCCCAGAGCTAAGGAGGACTATGCTGTAGTTTTGGAATGATTGACGGACCGCTGTCTTCATACTGTACTACATTTTGGCCATGTGGTGTGTATGTCAGGTTCTCTAAAAGAACTTTCCTGCAGATTCTCAGTATTCTCAGTAAAAC
Organism: Dolichallabes microphthalmus; assembly: GCA_026413445.1. Lineage (NCBI taxonomy): Eukaryota > Metazoa > Chordata > Actinopteri > Siluriformes > Clariidae > Dolichallabes > Dolichallabes microphthalmus. The sequence continues at coordinate 3,841,884 of JAOTQY010000023.1, read as the reverse complement.
TTAACACTGAATTCCTTCTAAAACCCCTCCTAAGATAGAAGGAACAAAGCGTTCTCAGTATTATTGTAGATAATTTTTTTCGGCATTGCTACTGTACATGAAGGATGTTGAATTTCATTACCTTTGAAGGTGTTTTTGCTTTACAGCATTTCTTCACATGACTTTTTGACTTTGTACCAAGGACTGTTTTTTTTTTTTTTTTTATCGCTTAATAAAAATGCGGCATGGACTGACACTTAAATTTTTATTTTTTCATTTTTTATTTGTCCTTACTCTGCACCTACACATTATCATCTTGATGGACTGATTGAAGCGTGGTTATGCTCAGGGAACAGTTATTAAGTTGTCGCTCGAGTGGAGAGATTTTTCATTTATTTCTGTCTTTTTTTTTTGTTTTTGTTTTTTGTATCCAAGGTTTCTCCCAGTTCAGTGTAATGCATTTGTTTTCTAAGCAGTGGGCTTGTCATATCTGAAGTCACATTAATGAGGTGTTTGCTCAGGCTGCATTATTTATTTAGCATTCTGTCATTGCGCTTTGACTGAATGTAGGTGTGCAGCGGGGAGGTGCTGATGTGTTTATAATAGCGAACAATAAAGAGGACGGTCCTTTATCAGAAAAGACAGTAGGTGCGCTTCAACATACGCCACTGTTCGAGATGCATTCAGTAAGTTTTCTGACTACAGAGTGAACTGTTGATAGATTGAGCGGCGTGTGTTGGAAGTTTTGCATTTTAGTTTTTTTATCCTAAATGAAATGCTGTCCAGGGGACTTTTAGTTCTGCCGGAAACACTCTGTTTTGTATATGGTTTTCTGTTTTCTCTTTATTCATACATATTTCATGCATTATTTATCAAAGCAAAGACTAACAGTTTTTTTATTCGACATGAGATGCATGAAATGTGAGTAGAATATTAAACAGTTAAACTTTTTTTTTTTTTTTTTTTTTTGCCCATCCAGCAGTATGCTTATTTTGGGTGGTGCTGGTGGTGGTGTATAATTTCAAGAGTTCAGCTATTAAAACACAAGCATGTTTTTCTTTTCCTTCAGAATCACAAATGTCATTCTACAATATTTATAAAGGGCAATAAATATACCAGTGAGCATTATGTCCTAAGCGAGGCGCAAAGCAAGTGATAAGCAAACCATTGGGACGTCACAGTGGATATTTACTAGGAATTTGATACTGATAAGAATATTGTGGGTAAAATAAATAAAAACGAGTCTGACACAGTAGGTTGACCAAATTGGAGGTGACTAAATGCAGCACATGTACTCCTTGTGGCTCCACTTGAGTCAACCATCTGGCGAAAAGTCACTTAAAGATGAACTATATTGTCAAAAATATTCGCACGTCAGCCTTCCCATGCGTATGAACTTGAGATCCAATTCTTAATCTGTAGATGGGTATGATGTTGGCCCCGCCCCCTTTGCAGCTATAACAGCTCCCACTCTTCTGGGAACGTTCTCCACAAGGTTTGGAAGTGTGTTTATGGTTATGTTTGACCATTTTTCCAGAAGCCCATTTGTGAGTCAGACACTGATGTTGGACGAAAAGGCCTGGCTCGCTGTCTCCACTCGAATTCATCCTAAAGAAGATTGAGAACCTATCAGCTTGTGGTGCAGGCCAGTCAAGATGTTCTACACCAAACTTGCTCATCAATTTCGTTATGAATCTTGTTTTGTGCACTGGTGCGCAGTCACATTGGAACAGGAAGAGGCTGTCCTCAAATTGTTCCCACAAAGTTGGGAGGAAGAAATTCTCCAAAATGTCTTGGTACACTGAAGCATTAAGGGTTCCTTTCACTGGAAGTAAAGAGGCCGAGCCCAACTCCTGAAAAACATCCCCACACCAGTTCCAACGTGACTGCGCACCAGTCAACAAAGCAACGTCTATAAAGACATGGATGAGCGAGTTTGGTGTGGAGCATCGTGACTGGCCTGCACAGAGACCTGACCAAATAACAGAGACCTGATATAACACCTTTGGGAAGAATTGGAGCAGAGACTGTGAGCCAGGTCCACATCTCACCCAACATCAGTGTCCTCACAGATGCGCTTCTGGAAGAATGTTCACACACTATGCGTGGTAAGGCAGGCAAGTGAATACTTTTGTCAATATAGTTTCCTCTATGATATGCAGCTAGCGCTATCCACCCTCTTTTGCATGCATGAGCTCACAAATATCAATGACTGGACAGTGCGGTTCTTATCGACAGAAAAGAGGAAGCAATTCATCTAGGACCATTAATTGATTTAATACCATAAAGTGCTTACATTGGTCTCCTAGTTTGTACATGCACCTCGAAAGGAAACACTGCGATGGTCTCCAACCTCAGCCTAAGGGTTATTACAGTGAGCGTTACCTGATAGACTCTGCGCTCATGTCTGTCGTGTTTCAGACGAGAACTCAACATGAGACGCTCTAGAGCAGATGCTAACCGCAAGCCCGCGTTGCAGCAGTTTGTTTATGCGACGTTTAAAATTAAACAGTGTAGATTTTGATTACTGCTAAGTTGTAATTCAGCAGGACGCAAGCTTTTTGCAGATAAATAATACAAGTGCATTTTGGCACTCGGCACACTCCACAGCAAGAACATCATCTTTCCTATTTAGGCATGAGCTGACTAAAGGGTAAAACTTTTGGAATGAATTGCATCATTAGGTCAAAGTTTGAAATAGTGTCTTCTTTTGTAGATTTCATGTTAAAAAAAAACAGTGATGCATGCAAGAGCCTTTTTGAGAGAAATACAGTTGACTAGGTGGGGGTACACTGTATAGTGTACCGTGGGAGGAAACCCTTCATGCCCAGGGAGAACATGCAAACTCCACACACACAAAGACCCAAGGCGGGAATCGAACCCTCGACCTTGAAGATGCATGGCCACAGTGCTAACCACGACGTCACCGTGCCACCATTAGGCTAATCAAATTATTGAAAAAATTATCATTTGCAGCAGAAAGCAGTCAGTTTTGCTTCCTTGACTGTCTCATCGTTGTCATTCAGACTCCAGCACTTGATGATAAAATCTGTAATAAGTAGTCAAGTGTAGAACCAGCCAAAGAAACCCCATTATTCGAAGATAATCAAGGCCAAGGACGAACGTGCATAGATTACTGTCAGTTTTGTTGATTCAGGCCTTTAGATGAATCATTTGCACTGATCCGTGCTGACTACAACTATAAAATCTCTCGAGGCAGTGTTTAAATGCCTATTATCCTTAGTTTAATGGGTTGCTACAGTAAATCTAAGCAGCAGCAGTCCAGACAGGTTCTTAAATGCCAGCATTAAATCAGCTCAGACATTCGGCATCAGGGGTGCTTTGACATTTGAGCTGAACGCACACTTGAACTCAAAGGCGGTAAGAATGGTATAGGAAACTGAGACACATCCGGTACAATAGAAATCTATCTAACCTTTATGGAAGGAAGGAATGGATTCCACTGCAACGCAGAGCTACATTGTTTTAGTTTTTCTTTCTTTCTTTTTTTTAAGTTTCTTTTTTCTGTGGCCTCCGAGTGGCGCAGTGGGCTAAAGCACTCGCCCTATCATCTGGGATCGCAGGTTCGAATCCCGGTGATGCTGT
>JAOTQY010000023.1:3819516-3831607 GCA_026413445.1 Dolichallabes microphthalmus | reverse complement strand
GTTGGAAATGAAAGGATTGAAATACATGAGAATGTTTTATATTTTTAACGTTATTATTTTTTATATTAAAGATTTGTCTGCGAGCCAGATGCAGCCATCAAAAGAGCCATATCTGGCTCGCGAGCCATAGGTTCCCTACCCCTGTCCTAGGGAGATGTTTCGCTGTTATCTATTTAAAATCACAACCTTGGCTTGATTTTCTTTTTCTTTTCTTTTTTTGTGTGTGTGTCTCTCAGACTTTCGGACTTTGGTAGCAATTAGGCTTCAAATGATGCTTTAAGCTTTTCAGTTTATTGTTTTTGAAGGCATCTTTATTTTTGTATAGACTTTTACACAGTGCTGTATTTAGGTGAGTGATGGGTCTGTGTAAAATATGATGAATTTCCTCAAATCTATGACGGCATGTTCTATGAATTTTGACTTAATCCAAATTTTTGTTTTATTGAAGAGTATAGATATAGAGTACATAGAGTCTAAAATATCTTATCTAAAAAAAGAGGCAGAATTACTGTCCAGAGGTCTCGTTACTCCAGCCCTCATTAAAATGAAATGAAATGAAAGGAAACGCTTTACTGTAACAGGCTGCAAAGTGCCTAAAAATACAATTTAAAATCTGGGCTGTTTCTGGAACAACCTCAGCAGCGACCTCATTTCCCCTCTCGTCTGTTCCAACCACTCCGCATTCAGCATCACCAGTATATACTAATCACCGGCCTGATCATCTGTCATCATCTGCACCTGTTTCTCACTGGTTCATGCCTAAAGTTAGATGTTTTTTTATGCTTGAATGATTCATAGATCACTGTGTGGCTTAACAAACAAAAACGAGCCAAAAATTTGGCAAAAAAAATTGAGAGCCTTTCAGGAAGCCTGGAGAACTATTCTTTAAGACTAACGTAAAAATACAAGTAGGTCTGGCTCTCTGGGCACAAAATATGAAGGAATTAGCGAGTTGGACATAAGTGCGGAGACAATGCATTGAGTGGACAGGTTGATCTGTAGCAGTTAGATAAAGATACTCATGCCCCTGCAATGACGAAATACTTCTAGACAACACTTCCTGTGTTGTGAATATTTATTCATGCATTTACTCTGCGTTCACTTCAAAGTCTTCTGAGAGCTGGAGCCAGAGCAGAGCAGTCTGATTAGCAGATGAGCAAAACTATAAGCTTGACACAAGATTGACAGCATTATCAAGAACCACAGAGAGACTTTGTATATACTGATGAACATCAGTCGCAGTGGATATTGGACCATTTAAACGTCCATCAGAAATGTAGTGTCTGCAGCCTTGAGATCGATAGAAACAAACTAGAATTGATGAGCATCATCGCACACACTAAATCTTATTTTGAAGAGCGGGTCAATATTATTCCAACGTAGATAGTGGAGACGCGTTTATACTGTAGTAATGTGATTCAGTCACGATAGTAGTAGGAATATTTTAAATGTTCTCATGGTGAGGCATCAGCACGTTTCTTTGTGTGTGTATATAGAACCCAATCGACAACGTTGAACATGTAGACAAAAAGCAGACGTGTTTAACTTAACTTAGTTAATAGACTGGAAAGTCATGGATGTTCCACAACTTTAAATCTAATAGATAAACGTTGATGTATGAAGATGAATGAAATAATGTGTCTTCTGTTGCTTACTGTACTTATCAGTCATAATCTACAGTTCACACTTTCCCAACACAGACTCATGCTGCTTGCTGCCTTTGATAACCTCTCGATGAATTCTGTTCATGTTTTAAGAAATGCAATAATCCCCGTCATTTCCCAGACAACTGAACAAAGCAGCAGTTTCATCATCCTTACATTTGCATTAATTTCACATTTTAATTTTGTGTGAAATTTCTAATATAAACAGTCAGTTTATAATGCCTTCTTTAACTGGGAGGCTGAGATGGCCAGGCAAGCACAGTAATATTGTGCTCAACAAACCAGTTAGTGGTAGTTTTGGCACTGCGGGCATCTGCCAGGTCTCTAATCGGCATCTCCATAAACCCCGTCAGCAAACAGAAGTGTGAAGTGCTCTAAAACCTCCTGGCTGCGTTAACTTTGGACCTACAGTAATAAAACACACTGGACCAACACCAGCAGATGCCCCGGCTCTATAAACCGGGGAATGAGCACTGTAGGTACTTGGACCACCGAGCAGCGGTATATATACTGTTTGAATGTCTAGAAATGTACTCAAACTAGGAAGTAAATCTAAATAAATACATTTTTGATCAGAACGCCATCTTTCAATGATATCTAAGTTTCCTACATCGGAGGACCCGAAACCAGTCTCAGAAAAAAACCTGTCTGTATATCTGTATGTCTGTCCAGGCGTTTTTTTTTGTCACAGCCTCACGCAAAACTCGTTAGACAGAATTTAATGAAACCAGTCATCTGTTGTTTGCCCGAAGTTAAATCTGTGCCATAAATTAAAATCAAAGTGTTGAACAGAAGGGACGTTATGAGCAGTTTTGTGCCTGATCACCCAACAGCAACCATTGCTTTTTCAGTCTAATATACTGTATAGCGCTTTTGCCCTCCAGGTGGGCGTGACTATACTGTACATGTGACTCAACAGAGCCAATCAACACGGTAGATTTACTGTGAATGCACATGGCAGTACTGTATGTGGAACACTCAGAATACAAACTCGCAACACAGCATGGGTTACTCAAAAAAAAAAAACCCTGAACTTTCAAAGATGTATGGACAGATAATTTTATGATTATTCTTCCTGCGGGAAGTTTAAAACCAGTTTGTCTTATATATTCACAAACTGTGTTGCTAACTAAAGCAGTAATGTGATTGAAGAAAGAAGTACGATACTCCGACTCACAAAATTTTATTCCTTTGTATTAATAAGTTAGACAGAGAGTTCTGCCGTACAGAAAGACAGGTAGACATGGACTTCAACCTGATTTAATATCATTGATTGCATTAAAGCTTATCACTTTTTTTTTTAGCTCTAACCTTTTAATTATTTTTACAATCTTTGTAACCGTCAACGGAAATACTAATACTAAATACTAATACTAACTAATGAAATACTAACTCTAGTATTTCATTTTATAGAAGTATTTTTTTTTAATTGAATATTTTATTTCCATGTGTCCTCATCTTTGAACTTGAGAACATAAAGGGATTGAAATATTTAGTGATTTCAGAATAAATTATTATTATTATAAAAAAAATTTTATTAACTGTGAAAAAACTACTTTTTGACGAATTTTAAGATTTGATTTTTTTTTCAATGCTCCAGGAAAGACTTGCCGGCATGAAGCAGTATCAGTTTCAGCTCTGACGGTTTTGTTCCTCCTGAAGCCTGCGTTGTTGTTTACCTAACTTAACAAATCTTGAGTAATTCACTCCTCGAACAATCTGGTGCCACACATCATTTTTAGGAGGTTTTATACAATACGTCAGGAAGCACTCCTGTTTTGAGTTAATGCTCACATCGAAAATCAGATTGCGGTGAATGAGATCTCTTTGACTTTCACATGGCCTCGTTGTCTCCTTGGATTTTTAAATTCACACTATTGGACACGTAGAAACTGGAGAAAGGGTGGTCGTGAAATGAAAAATTAGTTTAAAAAAAAAATCACGCCTCAAAAGTCAAAAGAGCAAATCATCATATGAATCCTTGAAGAATTGAGCGAGCTATTTTGGGCTGTCGGTTTGAAAGACATGCTGACATATACAGGTAATTAGCATCATTGATTTCTGTCACAGTAAACACAGGGTGTCCCAAAAGTCTCCATAAACAGGGATTTGCTCCCGCAAGCGGAAGGAGCGGATAGCGCTGTCCTCCGAGTGTGTTACGCCACCCCCATTGGTGCGTGAGCAAGCAGTTCGAAAAGACGAGGTCGGCTGGCATCATGTGGCTCGGAGGAAATACGTGATAGTCTTCGGCCGTCCCGACTGAGTGGTAGTAGTAGCCTTAATGTGGGAGCCCCCTAATGACGGGGAGGAATCGGACAACCTCAAAAAAAAAAAAAAAGCCGAAATAGCCCCCAGATAATGCCTTTCTTCACACACAGACGATTGGCCGTGTACAGATGGATGTACACAACCTGACCTCATACTACAAGACTTATGGGACCACCAAGATACTGTATATAGGTGCAGAAAGGACTTCAGACAAAGAGGCTAGTGGATCCACCCTTTAGATTTTTATGCAAAGAGACATTTCACAGATACACCAACATGTCTTTAATGCCAAAGCACGAATATGTTAAAGGATTAACGTGAGCCATTACTCTAGGAGCGAGTTTATTCACACAGACTAAAAAGATATACAATGAAGCGGACAGCGAAATCTGCGAGTGGGAGGCGGTATGGCTCGCTCATAGAAAGATGTCTCTCAGAGGTGAGGCGAGAGAGGGGAGCCTGGCATTCGGAGACGCACAGAGATAACACATTGAAAGTCGGGAAATGCATATTTCTTAGCTCGACATCCATAGTTACTACCGAGAGTCAAGCGAGGTGCCGTATTGCAAAAAAAAAAAAATAAAGGTTCGAGTGGAGCTGTTTACTGTCCTCGGAAAGTCTCTTTGCATTTTTGTGAATGCCAGTGATTGCGCAGGGAGAAAAAGGAACAAGACAGGGAAAGGGGTGGGGTGTTAATTACAAAAGAGAATGTCATCACTGCAGATGGCGCGTTAGCAAATCACGCACATTCCAGATGGTAGTCTTTGCACCATGTGTATGAAACTCCACTAAATTATTATTCTTTTTATTTATTTTTTGGACTTTAATAAACACAATGGCATGTATACATTATACCTGTCGCTTTCCTCTCCTGACTGTATACATGCTTTTACTGTAGAGGTCCCAGTTCAGCCATTTAAATATGAAATGGTGTCTGTGAGACAAGGACATTTCAAGTAAATTAGCTTTGTCATTTGGCTTTATGAAGAATGTCAGTCAGGAGAAAGAAGCGAGCGATATTACACGTCCGCCCCAAATGTGGAGTCGCTGAAGTGCCCTGGAGTAATCGATGTGGACCGAGATAGATAGATATTAATTTCCCTGTCGGGTTTGTAATTTTTTTTATTTATTCATATTTCTCTGTCTGGAATAGAAACAGTAGTGTTGTGGTTTTGGGTGGGTGGAGAATGTAATTTCTACTTTAGAAAAAAGTACCAAAAACGAGAGAAATTTTAATATAAGGGTCAGTCAAAAATTATTCTCACTCCCATTGCGTTGCATTCAAGGAAACTGTCAGTCCAGTGACTGCTGTCGAGGTCTGAACGTTGTAACAATCAAACCTGCGAGGTGTCACTCAAGATCACAACGGATGTCCACACACACAGCCAAACCCACGTTGTCGGCAAAAACCTTTTTCGAGTAGTTAAAGCTTCAACATTTCTAATGAGGAAAAAGAAAGCTTGGTGACTGATGGACAAAGTGCATATCACAAATTTAATTTAAACTAATTCTACAGCCAGAGTGCGGATAATTTTTGACTCACCCTCATAAAAGGTCAAACTTGGTAATATCTTATGGAATGTTTTAGATAGTTACCATTTTTATTGTTGTTAAACATCTTAGGACATTTCCAAAGATCAGTCAGGAAAAAAAAGTCTATTTTACAATAAGCTTGGATTATTAATAGACAAATGTCCTACTTCTGAAAAGTAAGGTCGTTTATGAGTGCAATGGTTTGTCAGGGCTCAGTTTCTCATCATCCTTTTCACAATAGCTTATGGATTCTCTTTTTGGGCTTTAGGTCCGGTGAGTTTGCAAGAACAGCCATAGCATTATCAACAAAGTGGTAGTTTTGGCACTGTGCAGAAAAGGAAATCTCCTGGTCCCCTGACGGCTGCTCTGACTCTGGACCTGATGAAACGCAGTGGACCAACACCAGCCGATCACATGATACAATAAACCGTCACTAACTGTGGAAATGTCACACTGGACCCCAAACAACTTTGATCCTGTTCCTCTCGCTCCTCTCTTCCTCCAGACTCTAGGAGTTTGATTTCCAAATGAAATGCAAAATTTACTTTCATCTGAAATGAGGACTTTGGGCCACTACTGAGCAACGGTCCAGTACACGGTGTTTACACCGTATGAATAGGAAACTGATGCTGAAACTCAAAATGAAATATACTAATATTTTACGGCACTGAAAATTTTATGTATTTCCATGAGCTTGTTGCAACAAAAAACAGCCTTGAAATATTTAACTTGAATGACCCTAGGACATGAATTCACTTTATGAATTTAATTATGGAAAGATAAAAAAATATGAAAAAAATTTAATGCCATGGGAAAGGCATGTAAAAGTTTCGCCTCTGACCGCTCCATCCATCCCGAAGCCCGTGTCGTTGTTGTTGTTGTTTGCCTGACTTAACAAATCATGTGTAATTTGCTCCCTGAACGATCTAATACCACACATCATTTCTTGCTCGATGATGGATTAATTAAGATTTGGCGGTGGTGGCAGCAGATTCCCCACCGGTCGCTGCAGACGTCTTCCTCTAGATTATGATCAAAGCAGACCATGAAGCACCAGCTTGGAATAAGCGTTACCATGCCCTATATACGAGGGAAGCTGATCCTCGTGCCCCGGTGCTTGGCCAGGTCATTAATTCTTCCACAGTACCACAGGGACGGAGACCGATGGCATAGACAAGTGGCCAGATTAGTCCCGAATGTGCTGTGAATTTCCGCACGAGCTAGACTCTGATCTTCCGTCTTTCTACTGTCGATGGTTAAGATCCGGGACCAGTGCAGGTCCACATCACCTCGCTGTTTCAGCTCGCAGTGCCTATTGTGGAAGATGGGGACATTTTGCAGTGCATCTTGCCCACACACAAACCACATCATCAGATATGCAACAAGAATGACACAGTGTGAAAGCTTTCATCCTCTATTGCTCGTTCGTCCCTATCTGCCTTTTTGCAAGTCTATCTCTCTCTCCGCTCTAACTCGCGCTGCCTCAGAGCTACTGTAATTCTGGATGAAAAAGAAGCTTTGAGCTCTTTCCATAAATCCTTATAACCGCACTGCTCGTCCTTCACGCTAACACCCTCACCTCATTACGATAAGGTGAGGTTTGAGTTTTTTTTCCCTTGCTAAAGGCACTTTATTATTTTTTTGTTCGTTGGTGAGTCCAGACTGCAGAAATATGCCTGCACTTTTCACAGCGGGGGGGAAAAACAGTCCGGAGATCTTCCTTCTTGTCAGCAGTTACTCTTTTGCTGTACTTCATCACCAGGTCGTCCCTTTATTTAGAGATCCTGTGTGGCACTGTCACGGCTGGGTGTGGGTCGATGGCTCCCTTCCTGTGTTGAACAGGATTTGAGGCGTCCCTGAGGATGACTGCAACAAAACAGCTAGAGGAAACGGTCCTTTAGTGAAGACATGCTGTCAGGCAGATATCGAACAGGCCAGAAAATGGATACGCAATTAGATTAATGTTGAAGGAACGGCTGAGTTTGTGATTCGCCCTAAACCACAGAAGGGGGGGAGAGGGGGGGGGGGATTGGGTTTACCTTTGCTTAGTGTTATGCAGGTTAAAGTTTCATCAGGTGGTATTTCACCAGCTCCCGATTTAAACTTTGTAATTCGCTGTAAGGGCATACATTGAGGTTTCTGTTCTTTCCTCAAAGCTGGGGGTGTCACAAAAAAGCAAAAGTTGAAGGCTCTTGGTATTTCATGATGTTCCAGCTATGGAGTCAAGTCCAACAGACCAAACGGAGCCCATCACCTCTTTTCATTCAGCCCACGCGAACTCATGAAAAACAATATTGAAGCAGTCCATGGTACACTACTACTCAGTGTTTTCACACTATCTAGAATTCACAGCAGTGAAGTGTATAGTAGTGTTGCGAACACCCGCCATACAGAACGGGTGGGCTCGCATCTCGCATAGCAGAAACGATTTTCTGCTTTTTACCGTACATGCTATAAGTCAGACCAACACTGAAAAGGGATGCAAAAAAAACCATGCAGTGAGAAGCAGGTCTGAGGGCGGAAACGCCTTGTTGTTGTAGAGAAAGAGCGAAAAGGTGAATGGCCAAACAGCTTCAATTTTATGAGCTGAGAGTAAACACTTGTTACAACCGCGATGAGAAGAAAAGCATCCCAGAAGATTAGCATTTTGTAAAGAATGTAAATATTCTAATTGAGATGCAGGCTTGTAATATTGTACATTTCTATGCTCTGGACTTTTTACATATTATGTAAATATTAATTATAATTGTAATAAAGAAAATATTTTGATGCTCTTTTTTTTTTTTAATGCCAGTGCCAAGACTTAATCATTAAACATATTTTGGCTTAGTAAATCTATCAACACTGTTAATTAGCTACAAAGTGTTTTCACACCCGTGTTTCTTGATTTAAAATGGGATATGACTCAAAACTACTCTTTCATAATGCACTTTTTTTCACATAAGCCAAACAGAACGCATTAAATTCTCACTTCTGCCAGTTGCCTGAACCACGTTCGAACAGGTTTATTGGAAATCGTGAGTCTCGCCCACTCTCCGGCAAACCAGCAAGAAGGGAAAAAAAACCCGTAACGGCCCCTTTAAGAGCAATCAGCGCTTCTGTGGTTGCTAAGTTACACGCATCAGGCCCTGAGAGGCGCTTTGCGCGTAAGCGCCGAATTCCTTCCAGGTGTGCAAGTTGGGCCAAATGTCCCTTTTTTTTTTTGTTTTTTTTTTGCCGAAAAACAACTTCAAAATTGTGTGAAACGGAGGACTCGCAGATAAGAGAAAAACATCGCGTAGCTCACAGGAATGATGAGATATCGATTCATGCCGTGCTTTACACTTTCCCCAGCTGAGTCGATGGGTTTTGAAGGCAGCATTATCGCCTCATCCTTTTGGGATGTGCGGGAAGGTCATAAGAGCATGTTGTAAATGTGTTAACCAGTATTGCTTAGATTTTTTTATTTACTTTTTACTGTTGTTATTATTATTATTATTATTTTTTATTTTTTTTAAACTCCGAATTTGGCGTCCATACCCAGGTGGATTTGTGTTTTGGGAACTTGGGACTGCACTTCAGCAGATGATCCTCGTAGGTGTTAATGCACCAAACAGACGCGTGTTTAGCTTTCGCTCAGAGCTCATGTGATGATGAGCTCTGCAAGTCACTCCTAAACAAATGGGAAATCTTCTCGTCCTCCCACACCATCCATTTCTTCCTCTCTTTTCTCTACTCGTTCCCAGAGCAATTCTCGTCTTATTTTCAGACAGTTTAAGAGTAAGAGTGGGGATTTAAAAAAAGAAACAAACAAATAATGACAGTTCTTCTGCACATTCATCATGGCATGGTTTATTCAGCATAATCATCTCTGATTTCCTCCATCCGATGAATAGGACAAGTCAGGCTTTGTGTCAGCATCGGCTGGTTTGTGGTTCAATAAAGTAATGAAAGGTGACTTTCAGGTAAAAAAAAAAAAAAAAAGCAAACGTATTTTGTTTCTTTGTTTATTTTTCCCCGAATAGAAATATAAGCCTGGGCGCTGCGATGAAATCCTGAAGTGGAAACCCCCCAGTCACAATTCCGTGGACTTCCGACTGAAGATCTCCAAAGTCGGAGGAGAAGGGTGAGTCAGCATGATCAACACACTCTCACACCCATCGTGTCATCATCCACTGTTCACTCTGTAATGTAATACGTTTTATTCTGTCCTACATCTTCACTTACATCTTTTTTTTTCCCCTTTTACTTTAATAAAAGACTTCTTGTCAGTAGGTGTTTATAAAGACCAAAGATTGATAGGTCTTTCTAATAAAGCTTTGTTTCTTTTCAACTGGCCCTATCTGGCGTTTAAGGCACTGTTTATAGTTTCTTATAAAGACTAAGGACAATCCTGCGAATCCTGAGCTGTGAAATTCGATATATCCTCAAATACAGACCCGAGAAAAAGTTCAGAATTTCAACCATCAGCTGGAAAATTCGTCAACATCAACACTTACAGTTTTCTGGGATTCTCATGATCCAATATTGGAACAATATCAGGAAAAAGGTTGAACAATCAGCGGTGCTCGTTAAAGTGAGACGCTTATTGAAGAGCTGAAGTCTAAACTTTAGACTTTTATGCAGGATTAAATGCAGTATCCCAGGGCGTTGTGATCTTGCATGACGATGCACGTCCACACACTTCTGCACACATGGTGGACACTCTGCAAAAACTTCATTTTGAGGTGTTCAAGCATCCATCCTCCCTATAATCCTGATCTCGCTCCATCAGACTTTCACCTGTTTGGTGCCCTGAAAGCAGCCCTACGATCGAGGACAAAGATTCACTTCTGATGAAGAACTGATGAAGACAGCAGTGCATTCGTGGCTCATAGCTCAAACTAAAATATTTGAAAGCTTGTTAAAAGATGGACAAAGTGTATCGAAAAATCAAGGTGATTATGTCGAACGATTATGTATTTGTCTTATCTAAAAGTTGACAAAGATAATTTGACAGCCAGAGTGCGGATAATTTTTGACTCGCCCTCGTACGTTTGTGTACTGTATATACAGTGTGTATATATAGGTTCTATATATAGGTAAATATTCATTACACATGGACACACACACAACTTGAGAACCCTTGATCAGAGAGACCTTGATTCTCCGTGGGTTATGAATTAGTACGCGTCTTCTCCTTGCTGATCGGTTAAACATCAATAGCAAAAATCCACAAAGCAGGTTTACAAAATAAAATCGTAGACAAGGAAAACCCTGCTGCGATTTTGCGACTCGAGACTGAAGACGATGTCTCTCCGAAATGTTAAACAGAACCCGAAAGCCTAGGCAGTGTGTCGATTCTCTCGAAGCTCTTATGATGAAGAGGGATGATAGGCTCCGAGGTTACGGCTCCGTTTGTGCCCCTGCCAAGCAGCAGAGAAATGTGTAAAGCACTTGTCGCTTCCACCCACGTTATCCTTCGCTTCCTCCTACTCTGTCTCATCCTTTTAAGACGCTCTCATACCCTACACCTTCCTCTCATTAATTTCAAGGGGGTTCACAGGGAAAAAAAAGCAACGACAAAGACAAAAAGCCTGAGGAAAAGGACCTCGAGCTTCGCTTGTATGGATCGACTCTTGAAAGAAGAAAATGAGAGCGAGCACACATTGTTTATATATTTACTCACTGACCTTTAAGTATTTTAACCAGATCCATCTAATAAGATGGCTTCAGTCCTTTAAAGCCATATTGAATTTGCTACATTATGCTTATTTACCCACAGTTTGAGATACTCTCGGTTAATCAAATCTCTTTAGGATTTTGTTGTTTTTTCCCCCCCTTTTTTGATGTCTGCCTTAAGCTTATGCAATACTACGCAACTCAAAGAGCGTCCAAGGGAAATGGCCGCTGGATGTCCGACTGCTTTTGTTTATTTTTTTTTTCCCTTTATCACTGGCTTTTCAGGCCTGGACTGTGCATAGCCGCAGTCCCCTTGCTGCATGGTTCTGAATACCTAAAGCAGGTTTGAATCCAGTGCCGTCCCGCCAGGCCATGTACCGCCTCACGCTCCTCTCGCTGTACAAAGCAAAGCCAACAAAACAAACTAATGAATATATTTTGGCTTCCTGTTATTTCAGTGTGGCAGAATGATTTGTGTAGCTTCGGCTGTTTTTGTCACGCTTTGGCATGGAGGTTTAAAGTACGGGATTAAAATCTGAGGCTCGGAGAGCTTTCAAGAAATGGAGAGGTTTCTAAAAACAAAATCAAAAAGGAGATGAGATGGTCTAATACATTAAAACAGAAGAGGCAAAGTGTTTTCTTTGAGTCATTGCACACTTTGACTTTATCCAATTTCAAAAGTATTTCATTATGCTATTTGCCAGAACAACAACTTTTCACTGAATTGCAACTTTGATGCTTATTGAAGATTCCAGTCCCCAGTACTCTGCTGGTAGGCTTTTGAGTCAGACTTCTAGCTGGCCTTTTCTGCTAGAGGGTCTGGTACTTTACCCCACAAACTATAAACAGCCAACCACTCAGATTCACATTTCTTGAAACTAATTGTGCCTGATGGTCAGAGATCAAGGCTATTGGGTAGTGGTTGGTTTGTTGATTTTTTTTTTTTTTTTTTTTTTTTTTTGCTTGGTTAATTTGTTGGTTGGTGA
>JAOTQY010000023.1:3799796-3813766 GCA_026413445.1 Dolichallabes microphthalmus | reverse complement strand
TGCTGTGAAAAATAAAAGGCTTCCCAGCCATTCGCATTGGGGAGACCCCAAACCAACTCGTCCTCCAAAGTCCCTGCGCTACTATATATATATATGTATACGGCAGATGCACGGAAACATATGTTTTAAAATTGAGAAATGCTTTTAAAAACATGTCACATAATACAATTTTGATTATTGTATGTTTTAGATGAATTACAATGATTCAATCAATTGACACCATTTAAGACTCTATAAACCCTTGAATGCTTGAATGCATTCTGCTTCTAAGCGGCTTCTGGATTGCTTTTAGTATCTCTGGCCATCCAGGCCTTAAGCAGATAGCACATTTTAAGAGATCTAGCAGATTTTATGAGGCATATGAATGGATGCTGAGCCATTTTGGATTGCCAAGAGCACTTTGAAACAAATAATTATGAAAACCACTATCCAGTAAAACTGTTATAAAAGAAAAAAACAACAACAATTCAACTTTATAAAACTCTAGGTGACACGTACCTAGGTGGTAGGGATTACGCCCTCACTCCATGTGCCATTAAACCACTTTTCTATTTCTTTTAACTGCATACTCTTTGGCTGACCCAGCATCCACAGCATCACTCATCATTTGTCATTGCTGCATTTTTGATGAACCTGTAACACCGGTGCTCACGCTCTGGAAGATCACGTTCACTTTGTTGTAAGTACTTCCATTTCAATCCCGCTGTAGTTCGTCTTCTTGCTACATTCTTGCACTTGCCCTTATGTGGTGTTTAAGGGTGTAACCAATGCTAATCCTTGACTAATCCTATGCATCTCCAATGTATACGATCAAGTGCAATTGATCATTCAGCTCACCAGAGTAAGAGCAGCTTGGTACAGTCTGGCGTTGGCGTCTGTCAGTCTCTCTTAACAGACATTTTAAAGGAATGTTGCTGCATGAAATTATTTCCTACACTGTGGTAAACTTATAGTAATGTCTGGTGTCCGTGAACACTACTTAAATGTGATTGGTATTAATAAGATTCTACAGTTGCTTGGGAATCCAGTCTGCGATTGCTCATTCTGTTCCAATCTCTTTATAAATATCCTCACATTTATTACAGTAGATCACAAGAGTAATGAGTCACTCTGCCACCTCACAGCTCCAGGGTTCGATCCTGGTCTTGGGTTACTGTCTGCGCAGGTTTCTTCTGTGTTCTCTGGTGTCTTCTCGATTCTGATGGATGGATGAGTGTACAGTAAATTTGCCCCAGGTGTGAATAAGTCGGTGAATGTGTGTGTGTGTGGTCCATCTAGAATGTACTCTTGATCTGGATCCAGTGTGACTAACATGAAGACTATACTGTACACTGAAAGCCAGAAAGGAATCAAAGAACGAGAATGCTCGCTTTTACTGACGTTTTTGACAGACATCTAAAATCATGTAGGTAGATGAAATGGGAAAATTGCACCTATTCTTCTTTTTGCTTTGAAAGAGAGAATAATCGGTTTTAAAGTTACATGCATCACTAAAGCCTTTAGAAAGATAAAGGGAGATAAAAAAAACACATTTTGATATCAAACAACTGCCAAAGTAGCGAGTTCACTAGCCAAGTATACTGTATAATTCTCCCTTATCCGCAGTAGACATTATTCCTGAGAACACGCTCACGTCTCGCTCCTCCTCCTCCTCCTCCTTCTTCTTCTTCTTGTGCCTGACCGTGCATCTGATGTGTGAATCATGTATGTGTCTCTCTGATTTGATCTGATCTCTGAGAACCATATCTCCATCCTTCATGCTGACTTTCTCCTCCGGCATGGCCGTGAACCCTCCGTCATCTGAGTCTCAGTCTGACTTGGACGATTCGTCCACATGGGATCTCTTAAGTTTTTTTTTTTTCTTTTTCTCTCTATTAGCAAAAAGACACTCAAATGATGAAAGGAAATAACCAATTACCACTTCCTCCTTTATTATCCTTTCACTCTTCACTTCTCTCCTCTCCTCTCCTCTCCTCTTCTCCCTTTTTTCTTATTCATGTCCTTCTTTGTCCTTTTCTCCTCGCACCCTCATTAATCTCCGTGCTCGATTTCTTTCCATCATCTCTTTCTTGGCTCCATTACTTTTTGCTCCCTTTTGGTTCCGTTCTTCATTATTCACCTTTTCTCTTTCATTTTCTTCTCTTCTCTTCTCCCTTTATACACCATGTCTTCTCTCTTATCTTCACCAAATTTCTTGTCTGTTCCTTTCTTTTTTTTTATTCATGCATCATCATCACTTCTCACCCTTTCATTTCTCTTCTAATTTGTTTCCCACATCTCTCCTTCATCTTTAGTGACCTTTCTCTTTATCCTTTCCCCTATCCTCAATTCCCACATTTTCTCTCACACATCTTTTCTCTGATATTGCCTTCCTGTCTTTCTTTCTTACATTTTCTGAAATGTTTCTGCATTTCTCCTTCACCGTTATTTTCTCTCGGCACTTCATTCTTTAAATTCTTCGCTTGTCTTCTTTTCTCATCTGCTGCATTTTCTTAGCCTTTTCCCCATTTCTTTCCTCCATACCTCTCCTTTCTCATCCTTTGCTGATAAAACCCCCACTTCACCAACCAGTTGATGCCTCCCCATCACTATTCTTTCCTTGTACTCTCTTGTTCTTTCTCTTGTCCTTCACCCTTTTCTCTTCTTTACTTTAATTTTCATACATTCACCTACTATCTTTGTCAATCTTGTCTCTTCTATTCTCCTAATTTCTAAAACATCGCTCGTCCCTCTCTCCCCATGCCTTACCTGTTCTTTATTTCCTTCCTTGTGTGTTCCTTTTCTTCTCTTCGTTCTCATTCTTTGCTTGTAAATTACACTCCACCAGCATCCTGATGCCTAACGCTTTCATTTGCTGAGCCACAAATAGTTTTGCAATTGAAATCAAACTCCCTACCTATTCTCCCTTTCCTTGCCGCCTCTATTAAACACCCACGAATCGGGCCTAGCTGGGGCCATTGTTTTGAAGTAATGATACGTTTTCCTGAAAGAAATCACATTTTGCCGTTGCATCGGGAAACATGGGCCCGAGCCGTAGCGTGCTTTTGAAAGACAGACTCGATTATGAACACAGTTACACAGTATTCAGATCGTGCACTGGGGGGAATTTTCCAGCCTGACTTGCTGGGGTGAAGAGGGTGATTATAAGGGTGACGGACTGAAAGAGCCTTTATTTTGGCCATTGTTGGGTTCTAAATTGTGTATCTCAAGACACAGTCTGTTTTGTACCCCCCTCCTTCGTGTGCGTGTGTGCAATAAAGCTTGCGACCTTGAATTAGATGCAGCATAGCACTCAGCCACTTCAAACGGCAAGCTCCAGTCCAGGCCGAAAAAAACATATTATTGAACAAAAGCTCCATCACAAGGGGCTCATTTAATATTCAAAAGGCCACCTGAACGACCCTGGGGGGCATGTTGGATTGAGCACACAACCAAACCTAGATGAAAGAAGAAGAAGAAGAATGAAAGGGCCGTCTTCATGCTTTCTCTTGCACCACAGGGACGGACTTAGCGGGACTTTCGCCAGAGGACAATCGATGCACCCCGGGGGAAACGTAGTGTTGTGTCTGTGATTAACTAAAGCTTAGTGAGTACTGTAGAATTGTTTTCTGTAGAATTAAAAACAAGAAGCTTAAAGTCTGTCCGGATCTGAATGCTTTAGATTGAGTTGTATTTACAGCCGAGGCCAAAAGTTTCAAGAATTACTCCATTTTAACTTGAACACATCTCCTGTTATACTGAACTTCCAGTCCCACTCAGTATGACTGCAGATCAATCCCTGCTATTCGTTATCACCCAGATGAGGATGGCTTCCCTGTTGAGTCTGGTTCCTCTCAAGGTTTCTTCCTATTGGCATCTCAGGGAGTTTTTCCTTGCCGCCGTCGCCGTCGTTCTCGGCTTGCTCATCTTATCATTTTGATTCATACACATTGACATTTCATACAAACTTAAATCATTCTTTTGATTTTTTAAAGCTGCTTTGCCACAATGTCAATTGTTAAAAGGGCTAATAAAATTGAGTTGAATTGAATTCTCACAAAAGTCTGCTGCTTCAGTGTTTGTCAGATTGTACTACTGAAGTACAGGGGGTAGGGGGTAGCTTAGTGGTTAAGGCATTGGACTGCGGTTTGGAAGATCCCAGGTTCAAACCCCACAACCACCGAGTTGCCACGGTTGGGCCCTTGAGCAAGGCCCTTAACCCTCAACTGCTCAGATGTAGAATGAGATAAAAATGTAAGTCGCTCTGGATAAGAGCGTCTGCCAAATGCCTAAATGTAAATGTAAGTATAATAACAAGCATTTCCATTGTCTGTGGAGTTTCCTGGCCATGGACCCAAAATCTTGATGTTTTGTTCCCAGAGCCACTTAGTTATCACTTTTATAGTCTTATGTCAATTGTACCATTCGTTATTCATGGATGAGTTCTTAGGCAAAATTGTGAGTGAACCCACACATGAATGGTCTCAGGATGCTTTCCTCTTGGCACTACACAGGACTGATGGTAGCGCTCACCCTTTTTTGGTTTCTCCAATCAATCGGAAAGGGGATTCATCAGAGAATATTGACCCAGTCCAACCCCTGTAGCTTCAGAACATCAGTCTGTCTCTGATGTTTTTTCCTGAAGAGAAGTGGCTTTTTCGCTGCCCTTCTTGAAATGTACAGTATAAATGTGAGCGCTACCATCAGCCATGGCTGTACATACTGTAACACACCTATGGAAGCACAACAATCCAGCACCATTTGCCACACTAAAAGAATTTAGACCAAACAGCCATAACCTAGGTTTTGGTTCTCCTTGTGCCACTGAGGCACCTCTGGCCACCCGGTTGCATGGCTCTGCGGGGCCTCTGGGGGTATGTTGTGGTGTCTGGCACCAGGACGATGGCAGCCGATCCTTCGGGTGCTGTGGGTTACAGATTTACTTGTCTTGTGCATCCCATTGTCTGGATCAGATTTAATTGTCTGGCGCATCCCATGGGTTGCTTGATTTTATTGGGATCTGGAGAGTTTGGAAGGCGGGACGGCAGCATTGGGCTGTTGGGCCCCTTGTAAGGTGGGCTGTGGTGCGCTGGATGTCCTTATACCTTTCTATTGTGGCCAGCATTGACTTTTTTTCTGTCATTTGTGTTGCATTGGCTTGCATTGCTATGGGATCAGACTGGATGGGTTGGGCTTTCATCTCCATGGGCACAGCTGAGCCTTGGGTGCCTATAATCCTGTCACCAGCTTATATTTTTTGTTGTCTCAGTGTTTGTTCATTTCACCTGCCGATAGCATAAATGTTGTGGCTGTTTAGTGTATAAGAAAGTGTTTCTTTCTATATTGATATTTTTTTAAATAATTGGTCACACAGACTACTTTGAAATCCACAAAGATCAAATAAAAGCTTTCTGTTTATCGCTGTTTTCCTTCCTATTCTCTCTCTCTCTCTCTCTATCTTTTGCTCATTACTCATTGTAAGAGTTACATTCATTTGGCAGAGAGTTTTATCCCAACTGCAAGTGAAGTGATGCAGGAACTGGCAGTGCTACAAGTGCGTCAAGACGAGGGTTCCAACAACTGACCAGAAACATGCGTGAGATAGTTCTGAGGAAGACGAGAGATTCACAACTACACACAGCCAGATGATAAATCATGAAAAATGGGTGATTCTCCAGTGCTGGCCCACATACTGATATGTAGGATTATGATGAGGAACTGAAACTGACTGCCAGAACACAGACATGGTATAGAATGGAACTTAGAGCTGGGTTAGATTTCACTAAATTCACAAAAAAATCACAGTAAGGATGGATTTGATTGATTTTATCCAACGACCAACCACAGAGTTTTTTTGTAGGCTGTCAATCAGCGTTCAAACTTCCTCAAACAAAGCTGTTAAATAACTTTTAATGATATCAGCATCACGGGCTAAGCAGGAGCTTCGCCTCCTCACAGTTTCAGACTCTTTGGTTCCATCCTGAAATAGGCATTTGATCTGCGCAGGATTTCACAAGTGATCGTTTCCTCCGGTTCTTTTGCCAAATCCCCAGAACATCTCTGCAGGTGGACTGGAAATGGCAAAATTATAGATAATTGTGTATATGCATAACACGTGGTGATGGAAATCTATCTTATCCAGGGTGGGTTAGTAGTTTGCACCTAACAGCCTTAACATAGGAGGCTCTGGATCTTTGTGGCTCTAAGAAGAAGAACTTTTGATGATGGAACATTTTTCAACCCAGTGATTTTATCCTACTGCATCCACATGAATCCAGGTCCAGTTCCAAGTCAATGCCCAAACCCCAGCCACTTGATGTAGTGCCGGTCCCAAGCCCGGATAAAATGGGAGGGTTGTGTCAGGAAAGGCATCCAGCGTAACAACTGTACCAAAATTTGCGAATCAGATGGTCCGCTGTGGCCAGCCGAAAGACCAACAACAACTTGAAAGTGTAGCTACGTTAAATCAGATGTTTAACTATCGAGATGCTGAAGGTTGTTGCCGGAAAATTGTTCAGAACTACTGTATATGAGGTACTTTGCAGATCATTGATTGGAAGTTAAGACCATGCAGGCATTTAATAATGTTGGTTGCAGAATTTGGTCCAAGTGCGATGTCATATGACAACAAGTAAATTTTATCTCTATATTTACTAGATTAAGCCATATTTAGTTTGGAATGATCTTCCATCTTAAAACCAACAAAAAAAGGTCAGCACTCATGCTCAAGAGCGCTAGAGAGTCACAATTAATAATATCTGATTCCTAAAAATATAAAAAGAAGTGAATTGGAATCCATTTGTATTGAAGCGCACGCATCGACATATACAGTACTTTCACTTTTCACTTTAGGCGTGCTTTGAACTGCTGTATTGATTCACGGTAAATTGAAATCAAAGTTCATAATATATGGAGCAAATATCACAGCAGGGTTCCAGCAAATGAAGCAAACATAACGCTAATATCGATACTGCAGTGGGTCTGAGGACTGTTGTAATGGAAGCGGTCTAATGGAAAATCCTGTGCTCAAAAGTGCATAAAGAACTAAAGCGGTTTTATCCATTGTGGGGATTTAGTGGCGTCTGTAGAACACCTTTAATAGCCTGTTGCTATTGATCTGCTGAGGTGGAGGCTGTTATGAGATATTAGCAGTTTGAGTCAGTAGCTGGTTATGACGGAATGGCACAGAATCCGATCTCTGGGTTACTTTATGCGATACTGTACAGTACAGAAGCACGGGCTTATTAGTGCAAATCATATAAACTGTATGCGCAGAAATGTCAAACAAAATGGTTTTCTAACAGACTTGTCACCAGTGAAGGAATCTACACTCAATTCATTAGGTATTGGCTCGCACCCCTTTTTTGAATTCTTCATGGCATAGATTCAACAAGGTTCAATCCTTAGACATTCCTTGGAGATTTTGGTCCATATAGACATGATATCGTCAAGCAATTGCTGCAGATTTGTCGGCTGCACATCCATGATGATCTCCTGTTCCACCACATTCCAAATGTGCTCCATTGCATTGAAATCTGGTGACGGTGGAGGCCATTTGACTACAGTGACTTCGTTGTCATGTTCAAGAAACCAGTTTGAGATGATTTTCGCTTTGTGACATGGCGTACTATCCTGTTGGAAGTAGATATTACTGTATAAGATGGGTTCATTATGGTCACAGGTATGGCCAACTGCAATACCCAGGTCCTCAGGGGCCCAAGAAAATTACACATAATAGTACCAAAGGTAATACGAGGCAAGATGGTGGATCCATGCTTTCATGATGATGTTTATGCCAAATTCTGACCCGACCATGCCTGCATGCCTGCATGATAGTGCAGACTGATTTGATATTTGCATTAACGAGCAGTTGAACAGGTGTACCTAATGAAGTGGCCGGTAAGTGTGCATTGCATTATTGTGCTAGAGTTCACTTCCCACAAGCATTTCGTGGGTAAATCTGTCATGCTAACTTGGCAACCGAGAACTGCCAATATCTGCTGGCGAGATCCAGATTGGTGACAAGCACATCTTGCCAAGCTTTTTGGAGCAATTTTTTTGTTGTTGTTTTGCTTTTCTTACAAACAAAAATTCAGTTTTTATGTAGATGAGCAACAAACCGGGGAAGGGGATATTCTTATATGAGGTCCCAATAGGGGGAAAGTCTAATTGGCCTTTAAAAAAAATTTTTTTTTAACCCAGACCAATACAAAAATGATTAAAAGGACAAATAACAGGGAATGTTTTTTGTTTTTTTTTGTCTCAGGATTTTGAGTGTCCATACAGACTGGAGAGCCATCTGATTGAACAATAGGACACCTTTAATTTCTTAATGAAAGGTTCAAAGTTTTTGCTACACAATAAGTGAAAAATCAACCAGCATTTGGGTTAACATAGTGTAAAGAAATTGCCTATGTTAATATTGTATTTGTTTGTTTGTTATGATGAGCCACACACGATATTAATAGATATATTCACTGCTACACTAATCAATCACTGTATGTAGTACAGGGCAAATAGCACTGACTTCAGGGAGAACGTTGAACTGCTCTGGAGCAAACTGGTCATGGCCACAAAAGAAAGAGAAAGCATCAACTAAAGAGGTGGAGGAACTAAATACATAATATTGCAGTGAGGGATCAGAATGCAGATAAGTGCGACCTCAAATAAGTTCCCATCATGCATCTCACTCCTCTCTTACACCAAGACCTTAAACCTCGAATGATGAATTTCTTTCTATTACACTGAAACACTCAGCCCTGACCACCACATACCCATCTGACCTGCATCTATTAGTAAATGAATGAGAAAACCATGCCTCCTTCATACGCGGCATGCTCGTGTAATTGCCTGTGTTGAGATTTTCTGCCCGTAGTATATTTATTCTAGTAGATGTCAGTGGTTTCCTACGGCACACCAAGAACAGAGTCTTAGAAAAGTCAGAGGTCATGTAAACAGTTCTCTTTCTGTTCTTCTCTGCACAAATATGGAACATCAGCAGTGTTAATTAGTTTCCTCATGTTTTCGTTGGAGGTACAGTATGTTTCGATTCAGAAGTGTGAATTGCAAGATTAGGTCCTGATGGCACAACATTTAACACATTTGAGGCTGTATTTTGGTGATAACAGTTTCTCCTCTGGCTATATTTTGGCTTGCCCATCTGCAACTTAGATCATGTGAACTTATGTCAATTTGTGTGACTTTTCTCAAAGTGCAACTACATGATCAAAAGTTTGTGGACACCTGACCATCCCAGTCCATGGGTATTGAAATAATTTGAGTTGCAATATTACGTGTTCAGTGGGGCTGAGGGCAGAGCTCTGCAGGTCTTATATTCCATCCTTTACAAGCCATTTCTTCATGGAGCTCCCTTTGCATGCTGGGCCGTTATCATCCTGGAACAGGTTTGGCCTTCTTAATAGGAATTGCAATGCGACAATAAACATGGAAAAAGGTTTCTATTTGGCACCTTTGTAGGTTCCTTGATTTTATATTTTTAAGGAAATAATAAAAGGAAATCTACTCTACTCTAAAGAATGAAAAAATTTTCTAAAAGAAATTCCTGGGTCGAACCATCATCTTCGTTTCTTTGTGTAGATGAAGAAGCAAACTCCGAATTCAAAGAAAGCACATTTTAGATCTTTGAGAGTTTTTGCATTTTTGCAAGGAAATTGCATAAAATATGAGGCATTCAGTTCAAACTAGGACTTGTGATGAAATTTATCGTGAATGAAGGCGTAAAACCCGTTGACAGTTATAGGAGGCTTCAAGCGCAGTACAGTGATGGGACTCTTAGCCAGAAGAAAACGTAAGTCCGTATGTCTGTACACGCCGATCCCATCCGAGGTGGCTCAGAGCCCACTGCAGTTAGTCCGGATCCCCGTTCAATTAAAGGAGTTCCTGGGAGGCCAGCGTTTCCGATGTGACCCAGAGTCAGTCCCATCATGGCTTTAGATGAGAAAACGTTCTACTTTGATGGTATCCAAGCACTAGTGAAACACTGGTATCAGTGTAGCAGGGGATTATATATACAGTAGAGAAATTAATGGATTTTTTACTCTGATAACTGTATTCTGTTATTCTGCAAAATCAAAAGTCCTTGTTTGACTTGAACGCCCCACATCATTGTCTTTTGTCATGTTTTTATCCAAAAATCTAGATATTAACATGATCCCTTGAGCCTCTTAAGGGCCATCGAACAATGAAACTTGTTTTATTTTTACATGCCTGGGAGCATCTTTGAGCCAGCAATGGCATGGATTATATTCAGCTCCACATTTGGGAAAGAAAAAAAAACAAAAAAACACCTGTGCATAATAATTAATGCATGAATGTAAATGATTGAAATTCTTTTGTGGAAATGGGAGACGGGTGTTAAGGACAGTATTGGAATACAGCCATTGATGCTTTTTTAAAAAAAAGAACAGGAACTTATGGTTCTGTTATCTGTGGAAATCGAACCTCTGTGCTTTGTGCCTTGCGCTGTTTTGGTTTTTAAAGAGGACAAAACTATACAAGGTATTTTTTTTACATTGGATACCTCGTTCTGTACTCTCTGCCGTGCTGACTGCTCGGCCTTCGTGTTCTCGTCCAGCCACCCAGACAGCCGGTGCTCTCGCTGAATACTAAGCAGCCTTCTACAACTGAGCCTGCCAGAGCAGTAAGTGTCTCTTGGAGGTGCCTGTGGAGCACGATAAGGTGGTGAGACGTTCGTTCTCACGGTCCAACGAGGAGAAGAGCGGCAGGCTCACGGCCGTTGGCAGGCGGACGTCTTGGAAAGTGATGGAAGGGTGTCAACAATTCATTTGCAGCAGCCTGGTTGCTATGACTGCAAAGCGTAGAGTGTGTTTGTGTCTTAATATCCTTACGCACTGAGTGGGTGTTTGTGGATCTAAAGAGAACAGTGGGTTTGGAAGGTACTCAGAGTTGCACATTAATAGAGGCACACAGTTCTCAGGGTCGTGTGTGTGTGTGTGTATGTTTATCAAGAGATTTTAGAGAATGAATAAGTGTGGATCTCCAGTGTAATGAAGCATCCTAAAGCATGGTCATGTACAGAATCAGGATGGGGTGTGTGAACGTGTATGAATTTGCATTTAATATAACCAATGGAAATCAGCTCCGTTGTCTATTCTACAACTCTATGTGTGAGTGTATGGTGTAACCATACCGCTCTATATTACTGCAGCAGGATTGTTCATGTCTAAAGACATCACAGTGCAGGCATTCAGCATTCCATGCACGGGAGACTCATCACACTGTCATCAACGTCTATAGGTAGGAAGTGCACCCAAGAGGATTTCGTGTTGTTTGGTTGCCATGCCAACACTATGCCTTGCTGATACCCAAGGCATGTGGGTTGTGGTTTTTTGGTGCCTTTTTTTTTTTTTTTCCCAGCAAATTTGTTCTGCATTGGCTTTTCTGTAGGATTGGACTGGACAGGCTGGCCATTGGTCCCCGTGGGAATGAGTGAGCCTGGGGTGCCCTTAATACTGTCACACCTGGTTGGTGCTAAATGTTATTCACATCTCCTGTCAATTTTCATAACGTTATGGTTTATCAGGGTATATACTTATGGACAAGAGAAACATTACACACATACATTTCTTACAAAAAGACGTCTCCTTGCTTGAAGTATTCCGATGGCCCTCTCTCTGTCTAAATGAGCCAAGACAAAATGCAAATAAAATTTTTTTAAAAATTCTAAATTTTTTCCTTACATTTGACACCATGGCATGTTAGCTGGACATGATCACATGGCAAATTTCATGCACGTCCAGGTCAACCTTGAGAAGACGTGAGTTAGGTTAGTGAGCATGTGTTATTTTTTGTGTTATTAATATCAAAAAAGGGCAAAAAATTACTGTAAGAATTAGATTTTTTTATGTATTAGTTTGTAGTGTAACATTGCTTTTGTTCATGTATTTGTGACCCTGTTTGTGAAAATCCAGCTAAAAAATGTATTTATTTATTTATTTACATTTACTGTAGGCAAATGCCCTCATCCGGAGCGACTTACATTTTTATTTCATTATGTATCTGAGCAGTTGAGGGTTAAGGGCCTTGATCAAGGGCCCAAGAGGGACAACCTGGTGGTCGTGGGATTTGAACCTGGCACCTTCCGAACCGTACTCCAATGCCTTGATTAATTTATGTATTGATTATTTATTAG
Organism: Dolichallabes microphthalmus; assembly: GCA_026413445.1. NCBI lineage: Eukaryota > Metazoa > Chordata > Actinopteri > Siluriformes > Clariidae > Dolichallabes > Dolichallabes microphthalmus. The sequence continues at coordinate 3,801,615 of JAOTQY010000023.1, read as the reverse complement.
TGATTCACTGTTTTCCTTTTTTTTAAAAATCATATGTACCGTATGTATCTAAATTTTATTTAGAAAACATGATTCACAAAGAGAAAAATCAATGTGTGACAAGGTCACATTTATTGTATTGTATGTAGGTTCAGTGTTATCTACAGTACATTTAAATTGCACTGTCATGCCACCGTACCGTACTGAGAACACCCTGAACCAAAATGATTTAAAACCAAAAATGAACAAGTTTTCTGATAACCTCGACAGAAGGACCTTGAAAATATGATTAATTTTATACAATATTTTCAGTTGAGTAAAGGAGACAAAATTTGAGATAACTTTGATTTATGGCTTTGAAATGAAAGTGCCTACAATGTCATATTTGCTCTGTGGAAGATGTTCTCCATCACAAGATATATCTAAATACATTCATAGAGTTGGAGGAAATAGCGGCTTTTCACTTCCTCACAGGTGTGGCGGTATCACGGTACGTAACGTCTCAGTATGAAATAATTATTTTTTTGCTGTCTACACGCAGACAAAAGCTAGGGTGACAGTGGCAGACAGTTTTCATTTTATTATTTATTTTTCATCTGGCATGAATAGTTAGTTGAAGAAAACGTCTTCAGGCATCGCACTCAATTTCTGCCCTGATTTTAATAAACGGTGGAAGCCTGTGGCTAAATAATTATATATCAACAAGGACTGCACCTTTACAATTTGATTACAATGAAGAAGAATTTTATTTCCTTGTCTGAGAAGATAAAAGTTCGTTGATACAACCAAGTCTTTGAGCAGGTATTGAAACCCTTTTTTATGCACAGCACAATGTTTTCATGAATCGAACCTATTTATGATTAAGTTCCGAGTCTTTCAGGGGCAAAAGTACTCTGCAGCCTAGTTCAGATGGATACCATAAAACATTTAACCTTAAGCAACAAAAAAGACGTTTTCACTAAACTATCATCACAGATAACTCTATATAACGTAAGACCATCTTTGGATGTCTGTCTCGTCCTAAGAAGTTTGTAGTTGGTTCCAGTTTGGAATTTATTATTTTATACCACAGCAAAGTCTGTTTCATCAGAAGGTGTTAATTAATTTTCCATAATGGCAGCTCTGAGAGTAGTTTCAGCTGCAAGGCTAGTCACCAGTTTATATTAATCATCCTACACCTTACCCCCCCCCCCAAAAAAAAATCATAATTAAAACATGAAAGGATTGTACTGAACCATCAAGAATCATGAAGAAATATAGTGTAGAAAAAGCTGTGTGGCCAAAAGAAAATCTCATCTTCAAATTCAAATTTTATTTGTCACATACACAGTCATACACAGTACGATATGCAGTGAAATGCTTACACGACCGCCAGTGACCTTAAAGAGTAGTAAAAGCTTATACATAAGAAATAATATGAATAAAAGAACTATGTTAAGAAATAGAATTAACTAGTAAAATAGTAAAAATATGCTGTACAAAGGTAAAATATACTGTGATAAAAGAAATACGTTATAAAAAATAAGATTAACTAATGCAATGTACTGTACAAAGTAAAAGTAAGATATACTGTACAAATAAGATCAAAATATCAATATGACAAATATAGAAATATAGAAAAGAAAATAGAAATATGAATTTGTCAAAAAAGAAATTTAGAATTTTTAAATGGCTGTGGTGTGCAAATATGCATAAAAAGTGACTTCCTGACATGTCTTATTTAAAGTGGTTTGTGCAGTGGTCCATGGATGAAAAATATAAACATATAGTGCAGTGTGCATGAATGTGTCCAAAGTGGCCATGAATGCCCAGTCAGTGTTGGATGTTGCAAAAAGATGTT
>JAOTQY010000023.1:3731395-3744696 GCA_026413445.1 Dolichallabes microphthalmus | reverse complement strand
GGGTCGGACGCGTGCACCAACCTCCCCCGCTGACCGAGCACCACCCCCGGTCCCCTCCCCGTCGCACAATCTGAACGCGCGCTCCCAAGAGATGGAGGGGGCACAAAAGTAAATTTCTGCTTAGGGCACCAATTTGGCCAGGAGCACAAATGTACATTTGAGAGTAACCAAACCAGAGTAAACTAGACTGATATGTAGCATTAAATGCATGGTAATTCAAACCAACACTGATTATCTTTATTCATGCTAGTCAGCATTTATTACTATTTTTGGTGCTGTATTTGCCTAGCAGGTGGATAACTGTTCAAGTTTGATAAGTTACGACTAGATTTGGGGAATTGCAGCATTTGGCAAACCCTGATTAGCTTACACCATTAGACATCTATGTCATAGTTTAAAAGTGTTCAGGGTTTGGCTTTAAATAAACTTTTCTTTTACAAAACAAAAACACGGCTAGTCAAATGATGCTGATTGACGCAAGACTGGTCTGCGTCTCCAATGCGATTAGACAGTAAGATTCTAGCTGAACAGATCTGAGCTCTGGAGGATGCGATGATGGGTTCAAGGGGGCCTGACTCCCAATCCCGATAAAGACTGCCCAGCTGCAGCAATATGAACAACTGCCATCGGGGGAGAAGAGAAATCAAACGCTTTTCTCTCCATTGTGGACTCATCTTAGCTGCCAGATAGCCACTTGGGCCTGAGCTGCATAATTCACATCCTGCTCAGCTCATTCCGTGGCCTCCTTGGCTCTGTTTGAAGCGAGCTCCGGGTCACCCATCCAATTACCTACGGGAAGCGGCAACAGATGTTTCATTTCTGAGGTTTTTGTTTCCCTCCGATTTTCTAAAAGCCCTGAAGTGTCTTGAATGAAGAAGTTTTCATGCCCATCATGTATTGTGGAGGATTTGTACTGTAACGTATGTAGGTTTGCAAAGCAAAATTGTGTTTTTTTGACATATTTGAAAAAATATCATTAATTGTTCTCAGGCTGTATATAGCTTATCCATTAGTTACATACTCCCCCTCACTCACTCACTCATCTTCTATACCGCTTTATGTATTCAGGGTCATGGGGATCCGGAGCCTATCCCAGGAGGCTTAGGGCATGAGGGAGGGTACACCATGGACAGGGTGCCAATCCATCGTAGGGCACACACATACACACACACACGGGCAATTTTGGGAACGCCAATATCTTTGGACTGTGGGAGGAAACCAGAGTACCCGGAGGAAACCCACCCAGCACTGGGAGAACATGCAAACTCCATGCACACAGAGACGGGAATCGAGCCTGGCCGGGAATCGAACACGGACCCTGGAGGTGCAAGGCGACAGTGCTAACCACTACACCACCGTGCTGCCTAGTTACATACTGTGATATAAATATTATAAAGAATGTGAAGAGACTGGCATGTTTGAATCTATAATAGCCTGCAGAATTTTATTTAATTGGAAATGCCCTTAATATTACCTAGTTAATTTTCACATACTATATACTGTACAGTATAGCCCTGTATATATACAGTACTGTACATAACAGACAGTGTGGTAGACTGTTGTGTATACAGTATATTACAGGATGTATGAAAATTAACTAGGCACTATTTAATGGCTATAGAACTTGTATTATCACTGGAGTCATGATGAGCAGAGTCTCTAAATAGACAATAGTAAATATGATTTCATATTTCCCTAGTCGAACTTAAGTAAAGATGGCCAGCCGCTTGACTGTTCAGGATCCAACTGAGATCGCAGCACGCTATTCCATTGCTCTAGTGCAGAGATTGTGGCGTACAGTGTAAGAGACTACATCTGGAGACATTAAATAATTGTCATGCAAAGCTGATGACCACAGGCTTGGTGAATGATGCATGAAGAAGTGTCCAGTGCCTACACTGAATGTTTCAATAACTTCGTATTAGAAATACAGACTTTATTACTAATTTTAGCCTAGTTTCTTTTTACCCCCTCATACAGTGGCATGCAAAAATTTGGGCACCCCTGGTCAAAATGTATTTTAGTGTGATTAGTTAAACAAGTGGAAGATGAGGTGATCTCATAAAGCCATAAAGTTAAAGAGGACACATTCCCTTTATATTTTAAACAACATAATTTTTTATTTTCAAAATTACAGAAAAGTGCCTGCAGCAAAAGTTTGAGCACCCTGCATAGTTTGTACCTAGTAGCACACCTTTGGCAAGTATCATCTCTTGCAAACACTTTTTGGAGCCAGCCAAGACTCTTTCAGTTCTTGTTTGAGGGATTTTCACCCATTCATCCTTATAACAGTCTTCCAGTTCTTTAAGATTCCTGGGCCGTCTTGCACACACTGCTCTTTCGAGGTCTATCCACAGATTTTCAATTATATTAATGATATAATTGAAGCTTGCACCCCTTGAGGTAGTCCATTGTAGATTTTGATATGTGTTTGGGATCATTATCCATTTGTAGAAGCAATCCTCTTTTCAACTTCAGCTTTTTACAGATGGTGTTATGTTCACTTCTAGAATTTGTTGTAATTTAATTGAAACCATTCTTCCTGCTACCTGAGAAGTGTTCCCTGTTTCATTGGTTGCAATACACCCCGAACCATGATCAATACACCCCTGCTTTGAAATTTGCATTACCTGCCCTTTCCTAACGATGGCTGTGAACAAGCCATGACCCTAGCAGGCTAATTAAGGTCTGATACTGTACCTTGGTCAAAGTTATCTGAGAGCTCAAGTCTCCTGGGGTTCCCATTCGTTTGCAGAATGCTGCATTCTCTTTTTTACTCTAAAATCGTAGAAATGAAAAACAAGAAACTGAAATCTCTTAAAACATTGAATAAGAGTGTTCTATGTTTAAGATTATGGCTTTTCAAGATCACTTCATCTTCCACTTGCTTAACTGTTCACATTAACAGAAATTTTGACTAGGGGTGCGCAAAGTTTCGCATGCCACTGTGTGTGTGTGTGTGTGTGTGTGTGTGTGTGTGTGTGTGTGTATATATAGGGGGTGATATATGTATATTGTAAGCCATACAATACATTTCCTACCCAAAAAGCTGCTTTTGTGCTATTACCATTCTGGTTTCAAAGGAAAAAATTAAAATTAAGATAGAAAAATAATCTTTATATTCATCAAAGGTCAATGTTTACAAGCCTTTAACATTTGAAGGCAGAATGTGTCGAGTCTAACAAACTAGGGTACTTTTGGTGGCTTTCATTTGAATAAAGAGAGTTTAAAAAAAAACTGCAATGAATAAATCTGCCCTTTAAGATAACCTTTAAGCATTTATCACTTTTATACAAGTTGGCGCTCAGGAAACTCGAAACATTACTTTATAATGATCTCATTTACACTTTCAGGAGCCTTTTCAGAACATATTTTTTTCATTTTGACCAAAAAAGTAAGAGTAAAGAGAATGGGTCACTGATCACTAGATTTCTTTGACTCTCATCTTAAGTCCAAGAGCGTGGAGATTTGATACTGACAAATGGTGACCTTTCGGTTTCGTAGAGATTTAGGAGTTTTTGAGAGTCTAGCACGGCATTACATATAGAGAGAAAGACCACGAGCATAACATCCCAAATAATCTTCTCGTTTGTCTCATTTGGGACATGACCCAGATAAGAATATGAAGATATTGGCAAGGAGGCAAGGGCAGCCTGTAGCACATCTCTGGTCTGGTCTCTATGGTCTCTTATAGGGTGAGAGATGCTTAACCGTTAAGCTCTGTTCAAGTCAAAGTGACCCATTTAATTAAGAAATAAATTATTTATATGCTTGGCTCATTGTTTTTTCCAACAAATGTGGAAAATCACCAAACAGAGAGAGAGAGAGAGCAAATTATTACTTTTTTTTTTTTTTTTACTGATGTGGTACTGGTAATGGCTGGCCATATCCCTGGTTTCATGTGTATCATTACATAATCCATCAACCATTTTAGATGTTTATCTCTGCACACGCTTTTATGCGCAGAGACCATTAAGACCATTTTACTTGTCTGCCTGCTTGGGATCTTTGGATTAACCTAGAGTATATGGTCAAGGTGGTGTAGTGGTAAGCACTGTCACCCTGCACCTCCAGGGTCCAGGTTAGATTCCCACTTTGGGGTCTGTGTATATGGAGTTAGCATGTTCTCCCCATGTTTAGTGGGTCTCCTCTGGGTTCTCCGGTTTCCTCTCACAGTCCAAAGACACACAGATTAGGCTAACTGGTATTGCTAAATTGCCCATAGAGTGTGAATGCATGCGTGAATGTTGACCGGATGTTGTGAAATTGGGAATAAATACAATGGTCATCATTGGCATCCACAGTCATTAGTTTGTGGTTATTAGTGGTCATTAGAGGTTCCTATTCGGATGGATATGGCAAAAAGTTTGACTTTCACAGCCATCTTGTGGATGTTCATCAAATTCCCAGATACCTATACCACTGTTTTGTACAGTACACTTCTGTGAATGCTTTCCACTAGATGTTGGAAAATGGATGTGAATATTTCTGATCCACATGTGCATCATTGATGCTGGGTTTGAAGGTCTGTCTGCAATCACACTTCCAGTTCATTGGATTGTGTTTTGTAGGGTTAAGGTCGGGCTCTGTACAGACCACTAAAGTTCTTAGATTCTAACTTTGGGTGAATAACGTCTTTATGGAGTGTGCTTGTACAGTACTAAAGCAGATTTGTTCGAGTAAATTGAAATTCATGAGACATTCTGGACAATTGGTTGTTTCCAACTTTGGCCAAACAATTTAAGCAAGGCTGATACATAATCTGTAACGGTAAGGTGTTTTCAAACCTTTGGGCATGTGCTAAATATGGGTGAGTTTGCACTGAAGTTTAGATCTACTATGATGAATGAGAACATTGTGACTTGCTGAAACTTGTATCAATATGTTACTGCCCTGCCCATAAAAAGCAAGTTCCCTTCCAAAGGCTACACTGGATGCTACTTGAAAACGCTACAGGAACATCGTTTCGTGTTGCCGGTTGTGAAGCATGTGTGTATCAAACATGCCAAATTTTGGCTTATATAACCTCGGTCGGGTGACGTCATCTGATGAGACGCACCTGCAGGTTATAAATAGGAGTGAACCGGAAACATTCCTCAGATCTTTTGTCTTCCCTGACAAGCCTAGTTGTGTTAAGCGTGTCTGTGTTTAAACCAGCAAAATAAGAAAGTGTTTAACCAATATGGCAGAGTTTTAAATGAGATGTCCCTCCGTGTGTGATAAATCCATAAATCGGAGGGCGATCTCTAAACTTTACTGCTTCGATTAAAGTCCGGCATTCCTTGAGAAGCTCCGGGCCGCGGCGCATTCCTGGGGCTTAAAGCACGTGTATCCGGCAGAGCTGTGAGAGACGGATTTTAAACTCCTATCTCTCACGCCCTCGCGGGATCGGGAAATTCCTCTGTTTGCTCTCAAGCGTGCACTGGCGCTTCTTATGAATGGGCAAGGATAGACATCCTCTCTTGCTTCCGCGGAGATGGAAATAGCCTCAAAGCACTTGGAAAACATTAGACAGCAGGTTCTGTCGGGTGCCCGGGGGGCGGAGCCTCAATGACTCTCTATCCTTTTTCTTAGCAATCTCCATATGAGTTAACCCTTTCATGGAGTAAGCTGTATTAATCCCATGTTTTCCTGCCATCTACTTATTTATTTGTTTAAATATAGTTGATGGGGAAGTGTGGGGTTATATGATGACGCCCAGATAGAAGAGACGCTTCCAGGCTATCTCTCTCCTGGGACATCATCCTTCCTGAAAAGCTAATACTTCCTTTCAAGCTGTGTAGACTTTCATCTTCCCTGGAGGGAAAAGCTTTTCAGGCAGCAGGTCAGGTTGGTGCTCCATTGCGCACCATGGTGGTTTTGCAGGCCTACCAGGCTGACCTGCTGAGAGACTTGAGCGGGGCTCTCCAAGGGCCACAGACTTGTCTCTTCGTGCAACAAAGCAGACGGCTCGTGCTATCAGCCGTTTTATGGCTGCGATAGTTTTCGCGGAGAGGCACTTGTGGCTGAATCTCAGGCACATCAAGGATAAGGATCGTGCATTCCTCCTTGATGCCCCTATCTCGCCTTCCGGCCTGTTTGGCGATGTCGTTAACTCGGTCACCACTAGGTTCATGAGGCGAAGTTATATGAACAAGCCTTCGGGAAATTCCTTCCCCGTTGTGCTCAAGAGTCGGGCATGTCAAGAGTCGCATGAAATACAAGGAGAGTGTTTTTGAGCCGGGCACCCCATTGTAAAGATTGGGGTGCACCGTGCTTGCAATCCGCCTCAAAAGAGGTCAGACTGGCATATAGTCTTCTTTACAAAGAATCCCTGAGGTTCATGTGCCCAGGACCATGGGGGTGGCCCCCCAATGGGGAGAGGCACGCAGAATTCCTTTCAAGAATTAAGTGTTCTCTCTAGCACTCCCAGGAGGTCGGTGTTCTTGCTACGCCACCACTGGTGTTTCGGGCAACACCAGTCTCCAATCTTAGTTCTTCGTTTTTTTCCTGCCATGTTTCAGGATGCCGAACATCTAACATCCCCCCGTTTAACCAAGCCGCCAAGACTTTTGCCCCTTTCTGAGAAACTTGCAGCGTGGAAGCTACTGCCAAGTATATCTCCTTGGGTACTAAGCACTGTAGAGAGAAACTACAGGATTCAGTTCTCAATCATCCTCCGCGTTTCAATGGCGTGGTCTCCACTTCCATGAAACTGGCAAGTGCGCATCTGCTGACAGAAGTTGGGGAATGGGGCCATGGAACGTGTTCCCCTACCAGACAGAGAGTCAGACTACAACAGTCGGTATTTCTTGGTTCCCTAGAGGAACTGGGGCCTGCGGCCAATTTTTTGATTTTCGCGGGCTGTATCGCTATCTAAAAATAAATAAATACAGCTTCAAAATGTTGACTGTCTAAGTGATTGCTCTCAAATCCTACCAAGCGATTGATTTGTGACAATCGATTGAAGGACACTTACTTTCATATAGAAATATTGCCACAACACAGGAAGTTCCTGAGGTTCGCTTTCGGGGGCGAAGCTTACCGGTATCGGGTCCTTCCATTTGGTCTAGCTCTCTCACCCGCACATATACAAAATGCAAGGATGTAGTTCTGGCTCTTACGACTCCAGGGCATCCGTATTTGAATTGCATAGACGACTGGCTAGCCCAGTCTCGGGTTACTTTGCTGTAACCGTGTTCCCTGAAAAGGCGGGAACGAGATGCTGCGTCCCAATGTCGCACTGCCTACGTGACCGGACGTCCATTCAGACAAAATCAATCTGAGGAATGTTCACTCCTATTTATAACCTGCAGGTAGGTCTCATCAGATGACGTCACCCGACCGAGGTTATATAAGCCAAAATTTGCCCAGTTTGATACACACATGCTTCAAAACCGGCAACACGAAAAGATGTTCCCATAGCGTTTTCACGCAGCATCTCAGCCTTTTCAGGGAACAGGGTTACAGCACAGTAACCCGAGATGTTTTCCATGGAAGATCTTCAGCAGCCTGCTCAGAGATCTGACCTCAACCTTGCGAGATGAATTGGAGTGGCTGTGTGAGTTACTTGTAGTCTTCCTCTCAGTGTGAAGTTAGTTCATTATACCATACCCTTTTGTCCTCTGTTAGGCTTTTCCACCATTCTGTGTAAAGTCTTTTGAAAATCCCAGGTGATCATCAGTTTCTGAAATACTCAACCCAGACCATCTGGCAACAGAAACCATTCCATGATGAAAGTCAAAAATCTTATCCCCATTGTAATGGACTAAAGCTCTTGACCTGTGTCAGCATTGTTTTATGCATGGTTCTGCTCCCACGTGATTGGCTGCCCGGTGGCATACTCATGAGCAGTGTATCCTGAAGTGGCTGGTGACTGTATATCCCTACTGGTCCATAGTGATTAAAACCAAGCTGTTCTGAAAGCAAATCTAAGCTCTACTGACACAAAACCCACACTTGGGTCTTTTAGAAAGACAGATGCATAGAAAAATTAAATTTTCTTCTGAATGTCATTCTGTTCAGGCTACTACATGTCATCCTGCTCTCCTTTTCATTCTCTCTCTCTTTCCTGATTGTCTCACCTTCTCCTGTGATTTCTTCTTTCTTGCTCACTCTCTTACTCGCACACACACGTCCTTCTTTCACCCTTCTCTTTTACTTTTCAAACCATACTTCCCTTCCATTTTCTCTACTTTTTTTTGGTTCAAACACCTTTAATAGCTCAGATTCATTCCCAGGTGGCACGGTGGTGTAGTGGTAAGCACTGTCGCCCCTGTGCTTCCAGAGTACGGGTTCGATTCCTGGCCAGGTTCGATTGCCATCTCTGTGTGCATGGAGTTTACATGTTTTACCTTTGCTTGGTGGGTTTCCTATGGGTACTCCGGTTTCCTCCCACAGTCCAAAGATCTGCAGATTAAGATGTGGCATTCCTTGCCCATAGTGTGTGAGAGTGTGCATGTGTGTATGGATTGGTCCCCTGTCCAGGGTGTACCCTGCCTCGTACCCTAAGTCTCCAGTCCTCCCGCAACCCTGAATACAGGATAAAGTGGTACTGTATAGACGATGATTGAGTGAGTGAACTGCTGGAAAAGAGCACTTACACAACACTATGTAATAAATGTAATCTGACCCAAAGATCTGCAAAAGGAAACAGAAACACGCTTGATTATTAAAAGAACAATTATAACTATATTAGCTGATTAAAAGAACAGATGTGCCTCAATAGTTTCACTCTACTATAACAAGGTTGTTTTACATGAAGACTATTTATCCTGATTGAGCTGACAGTCAGATTATTCTGTGATTAACAGCTTTCTACAGTCTCTCATTGTAGTAAGATGCATCAGGTGATCTTAAGGGAATCAAAAGTGGAACACACCGATTGTGTAATTATATTTCAGCTTCTACAATAAGGTAAACAATGTAGATTGCTCGCTTACAAAAAAAAAAAACCTTGATTCGAGACTTAAAAATCTCAAAAAAGTTTTGTTGGCCTGCTCAGTCACTGAACTGACCCTGAACTACATCATATTCCATTAAAGTTATTAAGTTTAACCTGTGAATATGTCAGAATATTGACTGATCTATAACCTAATTAATGGTAAGAGGTACTACTTTGTTTATTGTTGATTTGTGAGCAGCCTAGTTGATGATTTGATGTCACATGCTGAGTTTACCCAGGTTATGAGGTCCATGCCAGGGTCCTGAGTAGGGTGTCACTAAAGTCTTGCTGGAAAATGTGGGATCAAGGAAGACATGCATCCAGACATTTTTGGCACCTAGATGGTGGAATGAAATTGCCCATATAGCCGAGGCATGGGCGATCTTTAAGTGGTGACTAAAGACCTACAGTACACTATCGGGAGAAGTTTTTGGCTGAACCTGCAATGATATTGTATCCGAATACATCTACTTTTGCAACTATAACAGCTTCCACTATTCTTGGAAGGCTGTACACAAGATTTTGGAGTGTTTCTCTGGGAATTCATGCGCAATCATTCTGTAGAGCATTTATGAGGTCAAGTGCTGATGTTGGATGATAAGGCCTGGCTTGCGATCTCTATTCCAGTTTATCATCCTAAAGGTGCTCGATGGTGTTGAGGTCAGGGAACTCATCAAGCCATGTCTTTATAGTGCTTGCTTTGATTATGTTAGAATAGAGAATTGCCTTCCACAAACTGTTGCCACAAAGTTGGAAGCATAGAATTGTCCAAGATGTCTTGGTATGCTGGAGCATTAAGATTGCTCTTCACTGGGGATAAGGGGCCTGATTGAAACACCTAAATTCAATAATTAACAGATTTGGACAAATGCTTTTGTCCACATTAGTGTATCTGTTTCTCAGGTATCCTTCCCCATAGTGTTTGACTGATGGCACCTCTAGTGAACATTTAATGATAAGAATTGGATAAGCCAAATGCATAAATGGAAATGTGATGTACGTAAATGTGGTCCAGAATGCCAAATCCTAAGTTCTCCTACTGTATATTGTCCCATTGCATGTACACCATGGTACTCTGCCTACAAAACCAAAATACAGTAATGTACCAGCATGGCCCAAATAAACCCATCATTCGTTCTTTTTTTTTTTTTGTACTTTCTTATTGTACTACCTGCTGGCCGAGTTACCTGAACTAACTGTAACTGTCTTTTATCGTACTCACTTTTCTTTAATAGGGTCTGATTATACTCTTTATTAATTTATTTCTTTACTGATACTACCAAGCAGTAGGTAAGAGTTCTTCTGGACCCTACTTATATAAATATAATATACAATAATAATAAATACACACAAGATACATACAGTACAGTACAACCTCTGCTGATAAACACAAAGGTAACAGGAGTACTCTTGTCTCTCATATTCTCCTAAATTCAAGGACACAAATGAAACTAGGATTTTATTTTGACATATTGGCATATTGAACCGCACACACACACGGAAAAATCTAATTCCAGTAAAAGTGACATCCTCACTGAGATTCACCCCATTACCTCTGCCTGTCCTCATTTCTTACCTCCTGTAGTTCCATGGTAATTTTTTTCCCCTCCACATTTTATTACACTTATTACACTTACACTTATAAAAATGACAGAGTAGGCTGTTGCATAAATCGAAACAGAATAAGACTTGGAACATCTGCCAAACGAAAGAGTATTAGTGGTCCATTTAATTAAAATCTGAACTTTAGTACTTTTTGAGAACACAACACATTAGTCTAAAGTTTGCGCAAGTTCAAGCATTGTTTAAATAAATGCTATTTCAATAGTAAATCAATAAAAATTATTTGTGAAAGTTGAAAATGTATCAGCTTTTCTTTTAAACCTGGGTATAAATGCTTTTCACAGGCCAAACTAAACTCATTTTTTCTTTTATTCTTTTCATACTCACATAGTGTATGTTTCTAAACATTAATTACCAAACACGCTGATTTACATTTGCTTGCTTGCATAAAACCCACATGTTCCTCCAGAACCATACTGTAGTGCTACATACAACATAAATTAACAACTAACTAGCTAACTAAGAAACCTAATTAGCTGACATCTGATATATATATATATTAGAGAGAGAGAAACACTTGTAAATAACATAACATGAAAGATAAAAGGCTCTGAAATGCCAAGCTCTTGAAGTACATTTATAAACTTCCGGTCCATCCTTGATTTTTGATCCCACTATTCGATGTTCAATGCTCTGCCTGTAACTTCCCTGTAACTCAAGTCGAGCTTGTTTGCTTGTGAACTTGAATTACTCATTTGTGTTAGTGGGCATTGCTAGCTCTGGGGTCATTAGCCTCGACCCTGGCGGAATATTGCCGATATGCAAACGACCTTATTTATGCCATGTTTTGTATTTCTGCCCCCGTATATGTTTCCATCACTCTCCATGGCCGGTTTTGATTTCCATTACTGTTAGTTAGGATGGTGCAGCTTTACCACACCGGGTCCCAAAGTGATTGCATTTTTCATACATATTCATTACTGGAAATAAAGAATGCTTATGCTATTTTCATTTTGAGGCTTCATTTCAGAAAGATGTAATCTAATTAGTATGAAAATGTTTTTGTGATTACTGAACAATTTGGGGAAAATAAATAAAAGTAATCATTCTTTTCTTCCTTATTGTTTATGATTGCGGTGGATTTTTAAATTGTGATTTAATGAATTATAATGCACCGTATATGAATCTATGCCCATGATAACCTCTTGTCTTTACTGCGGTTGTGGCCTGTCCTCCTTAAGGTTTAATCTGTTGTGCATTACGGAATTTTATTTTTTTTTTTGGTTGCTCAACACAGTTGTAGAGAACGCTTTTCAAGAGAAGGCGGTAGTGCAACGCTTATGGATGCAAACCGCCGTTAAACTCCAATGAAGAAGAAGAAGAAGCTTTTCAAGATCATTACATACTTCCTGTCAGCTCAGAACACCATAGTCATCGGCTTCTGTTCTCTCTCTAATGGTTAGCACTGCCGCCTTGCAGCTCCAGGATCCAGGTTCGATTTCCACTTCGGGGTCTGTGTGCATGGTGTTTACATGTTCTCCGGGTTCTCCAGTTTCCTTCCACAGAACAAGAACATGCAGATTAGGCTAATTGGCGTTCCAAAATTTTTTGTAGTGTGTGTATGTCTGTGTGCCCTGCGACGGATTGGCACCCAATCAAAGGTGTATCCCACCTTGCGCCCTAAGTCCTCTGGGATAGGCTCCAGAGCCAAAGCGGTATACATGATGATGAGTGAGTGGGAATGTTTGCATCTCCATGACTGTATTAAATGTGCTGGTGTCACATGATGAAATCCAGTATAAATGTTGTTGTTGGTTTTTCAGCTTCCTGTATAAATGTGTTCCTAATAAAGTTAACATGCTGTATTAGTGGTACTGTACATATTTTACAATAATTAACACATTTTAAAAACTATAGATAATATGGGAGACTACCACCCTCCTCATGTTTATATTTTCTAATATAATGCAGACTAAACATCACTTGGTGTCATGTCTGGGTACGATCACTGAAGATGAAATGATTAAGTCTGTTGCAGGTGATTGGGGTTGCTGTGGAGCTAATCTGACACGCTTCTTTGGGTTCCTCATTTAAATCAGAAAGAGCAGGACATTTCTTTCTCCAGGGGACATACAGGTGCTTGTTAATTCTCTGGTCGTCTCGAGATTAATCAACTGCAAGATGCTCCTGGCAGGTTTTCCCCTGCGTCCCATCAGACCACTGCAACAGCTTGTGTGCTTTGTTTCTTTAAATACATCCACACCACACCGCACCACATGCGCCACGCTCACTCCTGATTACCGAAAATCCCAAACTGGACCAGCACCCCATACCCCCCCCCCAAACAACAACCCTCCCCATCGACCCTCACCCCACCTGAAGGCACTCAAAGTTTCTTTCGAGGCTTGATTTGACCCACCATCCCTCAAGACAGAAGAGAGATATGCGTCAGACTTCTCCTGGCTGTCTGAACAGCTGAGTCACTGGCTCACATGAAGACTGAAGACCTAGCTCTTCACGAAACACTTAACAGAGCACTAGACCTATTCTAGAGGCAAAATAAAAACACCTCTGCTTGTGCTTTGCATTCAATAATTCCCCTGTAAGCAAGTTAATCCTAGTCTCCTTAGACTCTTTACTGCCATACGGATGCTTTCTTCCAGGGAGGACAACACTCGAAAAAGGCTTGTTCTTGATCACTGAAATATAATATTAATACATAATAATGATATACTAGCTAGGCGGCACGGTGGTGTAGTGGTTAGCACTGTCGCCTTGCACCGCCAGGGTCCGGGTTCGATTCCCAGCCAGGCTC
>JAOTQY010000023.1:3544035-3556737 GCA_026413445.1 Dolichallabes microphthalmus | reverse complement strand
AGCCTGGCCGGGGAATCGAACCCAGACCCTGGAGGTGCAAGGCGACAGTGCTAACCACTACACCACCGTGCCGCCATATGGCCAGAAGTCTTGAAATAAAATTCAATGTTTTAATGCCATTCTTTTTTAGAATAATTTGTTATTTTATGCAATGACATTGCAAGACAACAATCCATATACAGTATAATATGAGGTCCTGTATTCTTCTAACCCTGTTGGATCCAGCCGGGCATAGAGACAAAAAGACATGAACCTCCTCGCTTATGGATAGGCTACTGTTTGGAAATGTCATTATAGGTCTGGCTATATGATATAAACAGCAGAGTGTTTACCGCATCCTGCTATACATATCATCCATCACTTTCTAATCATTCTTTTTGCTTTAGCTTGCAGTCTGCAGTACTCCGGTGTAACTCGCTTAATCCGTGCCTGCTTGATCACTTCCTGGTGATCAACTACAGAAATTTGTAGTTTTTCTGCAGAGGTGGACACCCTGGCTTCAGAAAATAAAAGTTACATGTTTGTTCCATTTAATAATTAAACCAGTTGATTCTAATGAGCACAACTCTTCAACCATGTACAGTAGGCTGTGACATCACCAGTTTAGTGACATTATCCGTTTTATACACAGAGAGAACATGTTGTATGTTGTTTTGATACTTTGCTATGTACAGTATGTTTTTATATTTACTGTATGTCCAGGGTATGAATGGAAGCAAAGATTCAGTAACCAGAACATCCATACAGCCCACTGTCGCACTGTTGTTTTTATTTCATTTTCATTTTTCCAGAAGGTGAAGTCATATGTTTATTCGTCGGTTCAAAAAAATATTGAACAGTCGCATTCTTATAAATGCTGGATCGTTATCATAGCTCACCCACATTTCTTGTTCCACTGCTCAAATTTGCCCACACAGGTCAGGAGGTCTAATGATGGCCCTCTTTTTCTTCTAGACATTAATACACAGCCAGCCAATAGAAATGTCAGGGTCATTTTTTATTTATTCTTTGCTATCTTTTAGACAGATACAAATGGGCTATTCAACTGGGTGTATTTATTATCACATCACAGACTCGTAACTACACATAGTTGACCACGCAACCACCAGTTTGCAGAGTACGTGAAATAATATGTAAGACCTTTAGCTTGACAAAATGTAAGGAGAGTTATTATATAGAATTTCTCCTTTGTTTAAGGAAAATGTGGACACAGATCTAGCCGATCCAACAGGACTGAAGTGTGTCGTCAATCAACAATTATACACCCGAACCCCCACACACTTAGGTATGTTAAGAACTCTTAAGCATACCACTTTTGCAGCTCATTATACAGCTAAGTGTCGCAAACTATGACAGAGGGGAAAGAGAGAGAGAGAGAGAGAGACCCCACAGCCACAGTGGTCCTTATCTCCTCCTACGACTGACTCATCACATCTCTAGGTATAAAGGGAGTGCTGATTGGTTGCGCCTAACAACCTCCAGATTGACTGCTGGTTGGCGAGTGTGTAAAAGTTCATGATAGCTTGAGTTCTAGTTTGAGAGAGACTGCTGAGTCTGAAAGCTCTTTGTTGGTGTATGGTGCCCCCTGCTGGTGGCCAAAGATAGATAGATAGATAGAAACTACTGTCTATTGTCATTGCTTATGCAGATATGGCTCAAATCTGAATAAGAAAAATCACAGTTAGTATTTCAGTATGTATAAATATAAAGTACGTATGAGCAAAAACAATATAAATGGTATTAAATATATACAAATATTAATATACAGTGTACTGTAATATTAATATACTGTATATGTATACTGTACTCTACTATATACGTCAATATCCACATTATTATGATGGATAAATTGAAATGAAATTGCATGAGTAATATACAGCACACGAGAGACGTGTGGGAGGCCAGCGTTTCAGACGTAAAGCAGACAGTTCGATCACGACTCCGGTGTACTGAGAAAACTTTCTGCTTTGATGGAAATTACTCTCATTGAGCACTCCTCACCTTACCTCCTTCCCGTACAAGTGCTCCTCGTTTTCACACAAGATTAAAGAATCGTCCTTGTTCTCGCCTCACATTCACTGGACACTCACCAGAAACTCCTTGCTCTCTCAAATCTGTACAAATTCTGTAATGTCACAGAATGACCATTTTCTAACCAAAACGCTCTTGTAGAGATTACTTTTTAGGACTCCTGTACTGTATGTACTGTACAGTATGTGTACAAAAAGGGGGTGGGGCGGAGGGGATGGGTGCTTGAAGTACCAAATGGATTATAAGAACTATGAGTGTCAGGGTCCGAGTTCCCATTTGCCATTAACACTTCATGACAGGAAATCACCTACTTTGGAAAGAAATCTCAAAGGACCTCTAGAGTCAGCCGCGTAATCCAGAGCACAGACAAACGGCTGTGTATTTAAAGGATGTAGGTTTTGTTTTTGCCTCAGGCTGATACTACAGTAGGTTTGCCACTAAATTAGCAGAAAAGGTGAAAGCCGAGTGCTGTGTATGGTCAAATTCAATAGCTCAGAGCTGCATGTTAACCATACAGGTGAGGTCGAGACCTAATAGGTGACCTGATGTACTGTATTTGACCTGGAAAGATTAAAAATTTTTTTAAAGATACATGTACATTTATGGCATTTGGTAGACGCCCTTATCCAGAGCGACTTAGATCTTTATCTCATTATACTGTACATCTGAGCAGTTGAAGGTTAAGGGCCTTGCTCAAGGGCCCAACAGTGACAAGTTGGTGGTGCAGAGGTTTAAACCTTCAGTAAACAATCAGTAGTCCAACGCCTTGATCACTGAGCTACCCTTGACCATAGATATGCGAATATGTTATTTTAAAACCTTATGTATTATAATAATGTATAAAAATGATCAACAGGACATGGAGAGGCCAGGATTTCCTGTAGCAACTGTAACATGAACCACCACAAATGCTCATAATGTAACATACATGAATAATCTGTTCAAGCGTTAAATACACATTAAGTGCTAGCCGGAAACAACAATATTTCCAACTTAATAAGTCTTTAATTCATATTTATATATATAACTTCCTCATTTTGTACAAAAAATATTAGACATCAGCTCAGGAAAGCAGATAGGCATAAATATCAACAAATCCAAATTTCCATAGCAAAGAATGCTAACAGCAGTTATAGACATAATCTGAGTGCAAACAACAGACTATCTATGTTGTTTTTTAATAAACAAATATAAATATACTTTTTCCCCCATTTTAAGTAAACACAGCTGTAAAAAAATTTAAATAAAATCCATTATTGTTGTTATTATTTAGCTGTTTTTTAATATAATTATAATAATATTTTTTGGTGCTTGGCCCCCTATAGCAATCGTAAGCTGACATTTGAGTTGCAAGCATTTTAGTCAACATGAAATTACCAAAAATTTTTCAAATTTATTTATTTTCTTAAACATGAGACATCATTTAATATGACTAAGATAGCGATGCATGTAAAACAAACAAACAAAGAGACAAACAAACAACAAAAAAAAACCTGCGAGTACACATTCATTCACGTCAACCGAAGTGCATATCGCTTTACATAAATGCTATCCTCAGCCTTTTCTACAGTCTTTTTTTTTTTTTTGGGGTTGCTCTCACAGTTCTGATCTTTGTGCAGTCACACCATTTATTATTTAATCAATTCAATGATTTATCTATTTTATTAATTAGAAATGATTTTCTCGTGACTGTATGAGTTGTTTGGTCACAATCATCTTCATCCTCATCGTGGCTGTCGTCGTCTTCGTCATCATCCCCGTTGTCATGACAACCTCTTGGTCAGCCATCGGTGGGTAAGTGGTCACAAGGGCTCGCTGTTACCAGGCAACCCTCCAACAATATCTATAACGAGACGAAGACAGAAAAGGGGATTGTTTTAAAAAATGGAAGAAAAGGGTATAAAAGATGAAATGAATTAGCACTTGTACAATATTTTTCTACAAGTCTAATTTTGTAAATACTATGGGACAGCAATGTGTTTTCAGCATGCACTTAAACTTTTGGATTATGTACTGCACATTTTAGATTTAACCCCTACACGTAGCACATCTTTGTAATTAAGAGAGGACTACGCACAAAATCGGTGTTGGACTCCAGTTCCCAGAATGCACTGTGGCCTACAAACACTGCCAACACATACACATACATAGTGAGCTCTATTTCATGCTCCAACTCACCTGATTACTCACCGCTTGCCTCTGGACTCAATTCACTTCCAGACAATTTTTTCTATCGCAGTTTTAACAATACACGCTGTGCAGAAGCAGCTTTACAGACTTATAAAGATCTCAAATTTAAGCGTATAAATGTATCCCTAGTGAGCAAGCTAGAGGTGAGAGTGGCTACAGGAGATGACCTAAGAATCCTTACCTTGAGGGGGAACCAGATTCAAGAGGGAACCATCCTCGTTTCTAAGACCTTATATTGCGATCATAAATAATGTCTTTTTCTATGACTATATACTACGAAGTGCACACGCACACACACATATATATATATATACACACAGTATACACACACACACACACACACACATATATATACAGTATATACACACACACACACACACACACACACACACACACACACACACACAGTACCAGCGTGATCCAGGGACTGGTTTCTGTTCTGGGGGGCTCTAGGTTTTTTCACAGGGGGGTTGCGAGAGATTGGGGGCTTCTCCAGGTTATTAGGGCTGTCCCTGTCAGTGCCTGTAGCAACAAACACGGCACAAGGACAAGGTCAGGACATGTTACACATGCACATCTTACACACCGATATACAATAACATCTGACTTAAAACACACACACAAACAGACATACACCACACCACACATGCATACACATACAGTACATGGTGTTTGTGCATTAATTCTCATATACAAAGCCTCACAATGATGACGATGATGATCAATATAAATGAATGTGTATAGAGGCACGAGTGTAAATGTCTCCTATAGGCATGTGTACAGATTTCTCGAACATACTGTACTCTATAATGAGCCATGTGGAGTGTATGGACACATACGTATGAGTGTGTGTGTGTATATACAGTATATATACATACTGTACCTGTGTCGCAAGACAGAGCTTTCCTGTTCCTCTGCGGTTTGACCGGCGCCTGCGGTCTCACACACTCCTCACCTGCTCATCATGCATACAGTATACAGTTTACCTTAGATTCATGTAGTCATAAACATTACACTGATTTTATATAATTGATATAATAAGCTTCAGTCAGAAATACATTTGTCAAGTTTATCCAATTTATCAAAGGGAATTTATTTAGTTAATTTTGGTGTTCTGCTCGAATCAATAAATACAAGTATTGTATCATTAAGGTTAAACAAAATAACAGTACTTGTCAAGGCAGACCTTGAGTATGGGAACGTTCGGTCAGTCCTAAGGTGGGTTTTGAGGAGGCTGGGGGTGTCGCCGGGACGATGTTCCTATCACTGGCTGGTTCGGTGGGTGAGAGCATGTACGAGGCAGTCTTCGGCTATGAGGCGGCACAGAACACAGGACGGATTTAAAATCAGTTATCCTTGCATTTGACACTTATACCTCAAAACTTTCTAAAACTATAGGTTAGTGTCCTTATAGCTAGGTCCATGTTTAAAACTACAACAAATCAATGTGTTTGATTGTAGGCTGTCTTCTTATTATTATTTATATTGGCTATAACCAACTTCAAACTGTTACCGTTGTAACTGAATGGGAAGTCAAGAACACAAGAGGATAACCGTGACCCCTAATGAAGGGACATGCTTTGGTCATACTCATTGAAATAATTCTCTCATGCAGTACTCTACCGAGGATAAGAATCGGTCCTGATGCTGTACATTTATCGCTCATCACCAACGAAACAGCATTTAATAATACCACGAGTGTTCAAGTCAAGCCAGGCTTTCTGATTGCACAGAATAACTATTATGAGAGTATATCTTTATAATCTCCAGCTACACTAATCCACTTATCACAGTGTTTCACTAGTGCTTGGATACCATCAAGGGAGAAAGTTTTCTCAGTACATCGGTGCTTCACATCTGAAACGCTGGCCTCCCGGGATCTCCTAGGCCAAGACAAGTGGAAATGGCTGGGGGATGTGGCAATAACTTGCAGTCGAGTTCCTGTAGAGTGCAAGTGGTGTTTTTTTTAATGATTGTGTGTACGGTTCCCACAGACGGATGCGTCTTTTCTGTAAGTTGGTCACAAGCTATTTATTAATTTTCAAGGATCAGGCGTTCCACTCGCTGAGCGTTCAAAAACAACCACATTGGGCTCCAAGCCGGACGGATGTACAGCCTTCTTTAAAACGTTTGCACCCTTCAAACAGCCTTATCATGAAATCTTCAGTAAATGTCAATTGGTTTTAAGCCCTCATTCATCTTCAGTTTCATTGCGAATCCCAATTTCACATGAACACCCCTTGTAGAAGATGGCACATCTTGAGCCTTGTTCAGATTTTCTGGAACAAATACTAACCTGCCACTGTCTTATGGTCTTACCTACTGTAAAACACACAAAGGGCTTGAGAGTGTTTACCTTAAATAAGGGTAGTCTGGGCCCTTTTTCATCTGCAAGGGCAGATAAGTGCAAAGGTGTCTTGCTATAATGTATATGTGCTGTTATTATCTTTGGTGTGAGTGCTGGGATGGGCTTCAGCATGCCATATTGATGGAAAGTAATAAGGCTATTATTAAGGCTTTCCATGCAGTGGATAAAAGTTAAGCCTATGTGCTCAGAGAATCAAACCATCCATCTATATATGATCTTCTGCAAACAGCCCATAATGTTCTGCTGTGCCACAGTGATTTGGCTCCTCCTGCAAGCCTTTGGAGCCACGTTATGCCATGGAGAGTGATTGTGTTCTCGGCTGCTGTGATTGCAAAAATGTGCGCTAGCTCCTGCAAATCCACCGCCGCACTCATTGTAACCCAACATGTTATGTGTTCATGCTCTTGTCTTAGACAGAATATGAATGCAAAA
The DNA here is from genome assembly GCA_026413445.1 of Dolichallabes microphthalmus. Taxonomy (NCBI): domain Eukaryota; kingdom Metazoa; phylum Chordata; class Actinopteri; order Siluriformes; family Clariidae; genus Dolichallabes; species Dolichallabes microphthalmus. The sequence continues at coordinate 3,549,716 of JAOTQY010000023.1, read as the reverse complement.
CTATTAGCAGGCCTTCTGTGCTTAATTGGTCAGAAGAATGAAGTCTGATGTATGATTGGGTAGAAACCTGAAGCATTAAGCTTAGACTCAAATCACTGTGTTTTCAGCCCAGTTAAACACAATATTTGTTCATTCTTAAACCTCAGTGTCAGTATAAACATGTATGAATAGTAAAGTCATTTCTAAATAATAATGATAATTGTTGTAATAATAGGAAGGAACAATTGCAAAGCTGTTAACCAGCTTGTGTGAGGTTCAGAAATCACGTGTTCTGTGTTATGATTGGTTAGAAAAATTCAGTCTCGTCTCTCATTGGTTAGAAACCTAAAGGATGAATGCGGGATTTAAACTTGTTTCTATGCCCAGTTAAAAGACCAAAAATATATGAGCCACTCAAGGTTGATCTCGCAATCAACAGACAACTTTAACATTTTTTCTTCTACATATTTTTAAGGATTTTTTTTCTTATAAATGTTTTTTTTCCTATCCTTAGTAGGGTATTGGTGGCTCAGTGGTAAGGTTTCTCGTCTGCTGTATGGAAGGCCCAGGCTTAATTTCCACCCAATGCCCAAACTCCAGCCACTAGACACATGCAGACATCCTCGTACCTTTGCTGGGATTGGAGGATGGTGTGACTCTGTTTCTCTTACTCGTTCCATCCCTCCATCTTTGTCCTTCCTTTCCACTCGGAAATTATTGCTTTCTCCAAGTTCATCCTCGGTCCCTAAAACAAATATTAAAAACCCAGAATAGAAATGTAAAAAAAAAAAAAAAACGAATTCATGGCTTATCTCCACAGTATTTTAGATATTAAGGAGACGTTGCAGTACCAGAGCTTTCCTGCAGAGGTCGCTGTCTGAGTTTGGCTAAACTGGGTTTGCTGCTCTGCGGCGGAGGATCTGGTTTGGATGGGCACAGTATGAGACGTCCCACTGATGTTCCTCTCGTGCCTACCCCCTTACACCTCTCCTCTGATGGACTCGACTCGATCCGGTGCTCCATTTGTGGATCCGAGGGTGGGCTTCTTTCCATCGGCTGCTCCCAGGAGCTCGAATCGGAGTGCTCGTCTGTGATTATAGACGTTTCACAGTAAATTTGCTTATCTGCATCTAAGCAGATATCCTTCTCAGAAATGGGGGACGGCATCCTGTGCTGCCCGAGTGTGTGTCTGTCCAGCCACTGCCTCTCAGACTGCCTGTCCACCTGCCTTAGGTCTGTCCACTGTGCGTCCGTCTGCTGCTTTGGCTCCCACTTCCTGTCCGCCCCTTTTCTTGTCTCTAACCACTGTTTCTGTTGAGCCTCGGCCTGCCTGTCGATCTGTCTCAGCGTGTGTCTGTCCAACTCCCTCTCCGCTTGCCTGTCTGCCCTCCATAGACTTTGCCTGTCTAGCTCTCGGTCTATCTGTCTCAAAGCTTGTCTGTCTAACTCTCTCTCTGCCTTCCACAGGGTCTGCCTGTCTAACTCCCTGTCGGTCTGTCTCACAGTGTGTCTGTCTACCTCTCTCTCGGCGGGTTTATCTATCTGTCTTGACATTTGTCTGTCTAGCTCCTTCTCCGCCTTCCTCAGGGGCTGCCTGTCTGTTTCTCTATCGGAGGTTTTGTCTGTCTGTCTTGACGCTTGCCTTTCCAATTCTCTGTTTGTGTGTCTCACAGTTTGTCCATCTGTCTCACTCTCGGATTTCCTGAGGTTTTGCCACTCAAGCTCTCGGTCGATTTGCCTTTGCCTGTCTATCTCCCAGCTCAACTGTCTGTCTCCCGGTCGTAACGTCTGCTTGTCTAATTCTCGCTCAGCTACGCCCGAGGACGTGTCATGGTCAGGCTCTATGTCAGGTTTCTGTAATCACAAAAAGAGGACATGATGAATATTTTTGTAATGAAATTTGCAAATCATGTCCTAGCACATCCCTGAGCAGTTATTTGTTCTTACTATGATGTGAACTTTATTACAGTTAGAAAACTTTCATTTTAAACATCAGGACCGGCAGAGAGCCACAATAAAAGTCTCAGGAAGCTGCTCAGGACTAAGCTAGGATTGTGCTATTAGGATTAGCATTTCATTCCACTAACAGATGGTAAGAAAATGACACAGCAATCACTGAGGTAATTAACATCACAGTGTTATTTTTTTCTTATTTAACACCAGTACTCATTTAACACCCTTCAACTATCGAAGCGTCACGATTCTGAAATCACCCTCCCTGAGTTGTGGACATGGACCGTACCATTTTGCCAGTATAAAAGGGGTGTTTGTTTGTCCTGAATGTCGAGAGCGGCATTCCCTGGACAGAGCGTATCTCCATCATTCCCACTCTAGGCTCGTCCACTTTCAGTTCCTCTACATTCCCGTCAGCTTCACCCGCACAGCCACTTCTATAAGGTATCCTGGGAGGCTGGAGAAGAGTGTAGACATTCTCAAGTGCGTTCCTGGATAAGATCAGAAAAACAGAGCAGGAAAAGTTATAAATTATGTTAGTTCTTATTGAGTTATCTTTTGTACATTACAGTAGACTGAAAACTTCTTCACTTTAACACTCATTATTAACTAAGTGTGCTTCAGATTACTGCATGCATATGTGATGAAATCCCCTTCTGATCATATGCCATGTCTACTGTATATGTGGTATATACTGTACGGTACTGTACATACCGCCTGAGCCTTCATACTTTGACCTTCAACCTTAATGCTTCGGCACATCAAGACATCTTGGACAATGCTCTGCTTCCAATGTTGTGGCCACAGTTTAAGACCCAGTTCTATTCTAACATGACTGTGTATGACCCCAGTGTGCAAAGCAAGCACTATAAAGACATGGTTTGATGAGTTTGGTGTGGAAGAGCTTGACTGTCCCGCACACAGAGCCCTGACCTCAAGCCCATTGAGCACCTTTGGGATGAACTGGAACAGAGATTGCGAGCCAGGCCTTCTCGTCCAACATCAGTGCCTGACCTCATAAAAGCTCTTCACAAAGTATGGGAACGAATTCCCACAGAAACACTCCAACATCTTGTGCCATGTCATGTCTTGTGGACAGCCTTCCAAGAAGAGTGGAAGTGGAGGTCAGGCACTGATGTTGAACGAGAAGGCCTGGCTCTCAATCTCTGTTCCAGTTCATCCCAAAGGTGGTCAATAGGGTTCAGGTCGGGGTTCTGTGTGCGGGCCAGTCGAGCCCTATATCTACATAAGTGGGACAGACTACATTGAAGTAGATGTAGTTGGATACAATGTCATTGCAGGTTTAGCCGGATACTTTTGTCCATGTAGTGTCTGAATCAATCAAGCATAAAAACATCGGGTTAAAGGCATGAGAAACTTGTGCAGATGATGACAGATGATCCGGCAGGTGATTAGTATACTGGTGATGCTAAATGCTGAGTGGTTAGAACAGACAAGAGGGAAAATGAGGCTGCTGTTACATAAACAACTAGTTTATAAATTCTTTAGTCACTTTGCAGCCTGTCGACTTTATACAAATACTAATTGTTAACTAAATGTTGCTGAAATCAGCCCATGCAGAGCCTTGAAGGAGCTCACACTGAAAGAATGGTCTAGAATTAAAGGACATAGACTGGAAGGTTCTGCAAGTTGGTCACTGGTGTTGGTAAGGATGAGCACAAGGACTAGTTATGCGAGATCACAGCCCCAAGGTACGCAAGGATATAAGTAGAGCGAAAGACTTCAGTTACTGTACATCTGTTACCAGGCATTTCACTCCACGTCTCCATTGTCTCAGGGGAAAAATCTCAAACTCATCCAAATCTCTCAAACATACCTATGTGCTTTCCAATATCACCTTACGTCCATTATATAAACAATGTACCTAAAAATTGTGTTTAATTATATATTTGTGTATTTTTAATATCTAGATTTTTACAGGTCGCAAACTATCCCCCTTCACAGCCGATCAATTGTTAACTGACCCGGTGGGAGCCATGGCAACGGTCCGACAATCCTCGCTACAGACTACACCCGCTGAATCCGATTCCTGATTGGACAGCGTGGAATTCCGGTTCCTACGGAAACCGAAGATAGCCAGCATGTTGCGCCTCTTCTTTCGTCGGAGGGAGTGGGCCTTGTGAAGGGAGGATAACTGACTGAGGACAAGAACCAGACAGAAACCAAATTACAAAGAAGAGGAAGAGATCAATCATGGTCACTCACACACAACTGTAATTATAGTAAATGATTATTGTTCTTAGGTCAGAATCAGGACGTACTACTAACAAGAGGACAAGGAAACGTGAAACTAAGGCACAGGATTTAATACAGAATTCTTATTGTTATTAGAATTATTATTATTAGAATTATTATTAGTACAAATATATACCGTACAGTCATTATAACTTTACTGCAAAACATTTTTAAATGTGCAACAAATGTGTGCAAAAGCTAATAATGATCTTAAAAGATGGCATCAACCAAAAGGTTAAGATACTAGAACCTCACAATCCCAACATCACCATCTATATTTGTCAAAATTAGGCATTTAATTTAAAATCTTACAAAACCCAAGTCTAGTAAAATATCAATTAAATATCCCACAATGTAAAATGTAATATTTTTGTTGTTGTTGTTGGTCTTTCGGCTGTTCCCAACAAGGGGTAATATTAGTAAAAATGTATCATATTTAGACGCGCTGAATTATTTATCTGAGATGGTGTGCTCTCGTTGGCTCACGGAAACAAACCCCCATGATTCCAAGCAGCTGTTGCCTGGCAACAAGTCAAATGCTTAAAGAGCCTGGCAGGTTGCTAGGCAACAGTGTGCGGCGGCACAGGAGGGCACATTTAGAGTAGATTCATTAGAAATGTGTTTAACAGGGGAGGGGGAAATGTAATTACAGTAAAAGCATCTACGATATTCCTCCGGAGACTCATCTGTCTGGCAAGTAAAGTGGGTGTGAGTGTGTGCTTGTGTGGGGTACCTGTCGGGAAGAACACGTTTGCTGTAAAAATCAGGCAGTCCATCATCTAACGGAGTGACAGAGCCATTTTCAGTACAGTGCTAGAGAGAGAGACAGCGGCAGGGAGATACAAATATTAAGTTGTATGATTACTTTAAAAGAAAAAGTCATGAAACTGCAGTCGTAAGCTAGCGCTCTTACACTCTGTCATAAAGAAAATCAATTTGTTCAAAATGTTCATGTAAGAAATATGAAAGAACTGTGCTGCTGTCAGTCAGAATGGCATCCGCAGTTAATTACAAACAAATGATGAAGATTTTCTTTTAATAAATGTTAGAGGAAGATGAAACCCATGTCGTGATAGATGGTACAGGTTTTAGAAATATATATATTTTTTTATTCATTTTGTTGTTAGAGCATTTTGGGCAAGAGTCATGTAAGAAACTGTATGGAGATTCAGCTGAAGTGGGAATTTCTGCTAAAACCTGGCAAGAGAGAGAATTTCAATTTCTATAAGCTGTAAGCTGTCACATCAACTTAAATCCTCGTGTTGTACACTATAGTTATTTTTCAACTGGCAGGATTTCAATCCCTCTATCTGGCAAGCTTTTTTTTTAAATTAAAAAAGGCAATAAATAAATAAATAAAGCCCCTATTTTCATGTCTTGTAAAAACAAAAAAAATTATTTTTGCTTACGTCTCATCATATATAGAAGCTGTATGCAAATATCAATTTTACCAGGACTTTTTTTAGTCTTCACTTAATACAAGACATGTGTGT
>JAOTQY010000023.1:3532592-3543270 GCA_026413445.1 Dolichallabes microphthalmus | reverse complement strand
TCATCTCTCATTTAAAGGTATTGATTGCATTGTTCGGTCATTTCTTTTCTTCTTTTATGAAGTTATTATAATATAACCACATGTCTATAGACACCTCAATATTTTTTTCTTTTTTTATCTAAATCAGATCTATTAATGCCGGGAGAACCACAATGTCCATGCTTTCACTGGTCGATTTAACATCATTAAACATTAAACCCATGATTAATGTAGGTCAAACAGTATGTACTATAACACATTAATACATTATTCATTTTTCAATATCCCCATGTATTTTGCCAGAATGTCTCGCCTTGAAATGAAAACTGGGCGGGCGTATTTTTGACAAAGACAAGACTAATGTCTCTTGTCCCTCCCACCTCCTGTAGCAGGCTTGCAGATTTAAGCAGAGCAGTGATTTATCTGTTTCAAGGAAGGGCATCCGGCGTAGAAACCTGTGCCAAGCTTGTGTGCGGATCGGATGGTCCGCTGCACCCGAAAGTCACATTTTCTATAATAAATCCACTATCATGGGGTAGACAAATCATGGTTCCAGCATACCGAGAGAACTTTCTACCTTAATGGTACTGTATCCAAGCACTAGTGAAACACTGGGATAAGTGCATTAATGTAGCAGAGGATTATATAGAGAAATAAAGGGAGATTTTACTCTCATAACTGTGTTCTGTTATTCAAATTCAAATTTCAAATTGAAAGGTCATTTGTCACAGTTATGACATGTCCGAATACACAGTACTGTACAATATGCAGTGAAATGCTTATACGACCACTCGTGACCTTAAAATCAAGATTATAAATTGGAAACAAATTGTGGAATAGAATAAGAATAAAATATAGAAAAAACACAGCTGTAGAAAATATGGGCAATACAGTATGTGGCTGTACAAATATGGAAAATATAGAAACTGGTGTGGAAATTGATATAGAATTTAAATAGAAATGTCTGGGGAATGTAAAAATATGCATGAATGTGTGACCATAAATGTGCAATGTGCAAAAGTGTGCAAAATGAAATGAAATAAAAATGATCAGGGTGAGTGCAAATATGCATGAATGTTCAAATATATAATGTCCATAAATGGTCCATAAGTGTCTTGGGTGTGAGCAATGTCCATGAAGTGTAGTGTGCAAAAACAATGTTTTAGTCCTGTGTGGTGTTCTGCACAGTCAAAAGTCCCAGTTTGACTTGAACAGCTCTCACCTGTCCACTTGAATTTACCGATGCATGATGCGAGTTCAAGTGGACCATACAACACACTGCAATTTCTAGTAAGAGCCATCGTCTTTAATTAATGTGCATACATATTCCAACACCATTTTTTTTTAACTGAACAGAATAATTCAGCAGGCAAGTTGTAACAGAAATGCCATTTATCACTCGTGCAAAACACTGATTTTGCTGAATGGATGTTGAGAAGTAGACCACATTGGCATCGTGATTGATGGTTAGTCTTGCATAAAATTCCCTTAAAAAAGCAAGCACTTGTTCTAAAAAAAGGTTTCATGATCGCACACATGCTGCATAAAAGACTGCTCTCTTGCACACACACACACACACACACACACACACGCAAACATTATATTTATAACTGGAGGCTCTTTTCCTATCTAATAGTGTACTGAATGCTTTCTATTATCAATTGCAGGCCATGCTAAATTTAATGAATAATACATTTTGATGCATTAGTGGGAGTAGAATGTTTGACTTACGAACACTTATTAATACATTCCTTTGCGCAGTGTGGTTACTTTCTGCTTCGGTTCATTATTCACCGAGTAATATATCCACGTCTGCGCAACGCTGCGCTTGAGTAATTTTTTTGTTAATAAAATATTGAAAAAGGAATATTTGAGTTCACACGGATATCGTGAATATTCATTATGGATGAGTGTAGGCGATGATCATTCGAAGGCGCTTAAATAATGGTTTTTCTATTCAAACAGGGCCTTAACCTCTGCCTCTGTCCATTCGAAGCGGAATTTAACATAAATTCAGAGCTTTTAAAATCTGGATCATGTCAAAGCAATGCGTGTAGGAGTGACACTTCACCAATACAAAGCTAGCACACTGAGATACCGCTTAGGAAAAAAAAACGTTGCAAACTTGCTTTAACAGCAGGTTTAGAGCGTGTGTGAATTCATAGCTTATAATGTATACTGTATTTCCATCCATCCATCGAGGAATCTCTGCAGTCCAACTAGGGGCCGTGGAGGTGATTACCATTTTTTGACCGTAGTAGAACCTTTGGTCAACATTCACATGCGTATTCACACACTACGGGGCAATTTGGGGACACCAATGAGCTTAATCTGCATGTCTTTGGACTGTGGGAGGAAACTCAAGGACCCGGAGGAAATCCAGCAAGCACACACTGTGCACACAGACTCCGAGGTGAGAATCGAACCCGGTCACTGGAGGTGCTGGACGACAGTGCTAACCACAAACCTACCCTGCCACCATACTGTATGTTCTTTGGAAAATTTGTTATGTTATAAATTCTGACACTTTCACATCAAATTAATATAAATGTGAACATTGTGAAGTATGAAGTTAATAAATCCCATTAATCAACACACAAACTGTAGATCTTGATGAGGAGTTTTCCTGATATTGATAGACCTACTAGCACTCATAAAAAACTCAAAAAAGTTAGTCTCATTACGGTAATAAATCAGTTAATTGAGTTACTGGGCCATGCTGCATACAGTATAAATGAAAATGACATTTTATCACAAGACATTTATAACTATGCCAGATATGACCTCAAACTAACCTTAGCAATGATAAGTTATAGCACAAGGCTGGATTTTACATTCTGATTGGCCTGAAGATGGCGATTCATTCTCTTAAGTTGCAAGGTGTCATGGTTTCTTGGTGGTTTTGTTGAATGTGTCTTTTTGAGAACTCTTATTTTGACAGTGCCTTTTTGGTTATTTCAGGTGTTCCTGTTTAAATTATCATTTGTGCCCCCCCCCCCCCCCCCCCCCCCCCCCAACCCTGAACACAGGATTAAGCGGTATAGAAAATGAATGAATGTAAGTATGTATAAGCTCCTTGTGTTTTCTGTTTCATTGCCTTGCTTTTAACGTGGTTAATACTGTGTTGGGTAACCAGTTTTTTGTTCATGCCAGGTACAAGTCACGGTCTGTTTCCGCAAAGTCATGGACAGTTTTATCTAATATAAGCCCTGTTTTGACCCAACTTACCAGCGTTCTGACTCAAGAGTGCCCTGTTCTATCCAAGCATTCCATTGTTTTGCCCGGGTCATGCCCTGATCTTCCGAATTATCCGCTCCTCTGTCTCAGTCATGCCCTGCACTGCTTGAGTCATGCCCTGCTTTTCCTGAGTCATGCCCTGCTCTGCCCTAGTTCTATCCCATGCGAGTTTTAAGGTTGTTCTGTTTGCCACTACTGCCCCATTTTGAAAATGCTGTCCTGACCCCAACTACAAGCCTTAAGAATGTCATGCTGGTGCCACCTGTCAGATTTTAGGACCCTGTGCTAGCTCCACTGATTGGCTTTGGGATCATTGTACTGACACCACCTGCTGACTTTGGAAGCGGCGTACTGGCTCCACCTATTGGCTCTTATATAAAGTCTACAAAACAGATTTACTATCCCAAGCTCTAACTCAAATCAAGCTGTTCCAGGCAAGCTTTTGCCAACGGCCCACGAAGCTGCCTCTTCTGTTCTGAGCCCTAGCCCATGCCAAGTTCCAGCATGCCCACCACCAACCCAGCACCCATGCCAAGTTCCAGTGTGTCAATCTCTAACCCTGTGCCCAAGCCAAGTTCTAACCAGCCAAGCACCATATATAGCCACAGCCTCATTTATAATTACATTTTACAATTTACTTGCATTTATGTACACCCCTGACTCTTTAAAGACCTCTCACAAGATTCCTATTAATTCCTTTTAATATGTTATTATTTCTATAGTAGCAACGTATGTACAGTAGTACAAAACGTTATTGGTTGATTTGGTGTAGGAAATCTTAGGACTCTTAGGACACTCTTAGGAATGTTTTTTTTTAAAGGAGTCTCCAGTATCAGCCTTTTAGTCAGCAAGCTGAAATTGGTCCTGCTGTAAATCAGAGATTCCTATCTTCTTCTTATTCAGTCTGCTTTAAAACATCTAACACGAAGTTAAGCCCATGAAGGAGGTTCATTACAAAGTGCCACATTACTTTCCAATCCTGCACTCATTCTCAATCAGAGAGATGTTTGTGTTGGGGCTCTCACCGAGTCAGATGAAAGAATGCCTCGTCTGTGCCTTCGAGGTGGCCTCGGCCTGACTCGGGTCACATGATGCAGAGGTGCACCCTGGGTTGGGAGTGCAGACAAGCCCTCCCATGATGCCGAGCGAGAGAGGGGTGAGGAGAGTTGCGCGCCCGAGGTGGGAGGAGACGAGCTGGAGTCGTCACACAAACCTGCAAGAGAGAGAGAGAGCGGAAGTGAGAGCGACTAAAAGGGTACTCTTACTAATGGAACCCCTGAGGGAAAAACAGGAAATTGGTAGATGAGCAGAGAAATGGAAACAGATACAGAGAGAGAGAGAGAGAGAGAGAGAGACACACACTCACTCAGTCTAGTGGATACAGGTCGGATTCTTCTGGTCCTGGAACTGCGCTTCTTAATGGCAATGGTGTCCTGCATTCATACACAAAGCATAAAGACACACATATCGCACTATGGAAAATACTTTCAATATTCTCATAGCACACAAATCCATATAAACAAATACAAGTTTCAACAGTTTGTCAAACTCAATAGTGATGGGTCCTTCATGAATGATTCGTTCTTTTTGAACGAATCTTTAACGTGATTCAGAAGAACGAGACGTCTCGGAGAGTTCTTAAGTAGATGATTTTCTACTGGGTGCGCATGCGCAAATCATCGCAAAACCTCCGTAGGTTATGTACAGGAAACAGAAATGAGTAGTTACCTTTGAGTCTTCTAGTCCGAGTCGTTTGTTATTTTGTCAAGTGAATATCATTACTGGAACTATAGCCAAAATCTGTGCAGGTAGACATGTTGGGGGTCTGTTTATTGAAAATGTAACATTTTATTTCTGATCGAAAGAACGAAATGAACCAAATGACTCAAAAAAGATTCGTTCATTTTGATCACAAAAACTTACTGCCCTGCCTTTTGTGTGGCTCCGCCCACATCAACGTAGGCACCAAGCTTTATTCATTTATTTATCGAAATTAGTTTGAATTGGCATGAAAATAAAATTTTTCATACATCCAGCTATATATACACACATACTGTACACACACTCAAACTCACAATGCTCGTGCCTAACTCCTCATCAGTGATCTCGAGTGAGTCTCTGTGTCTGTGTGACCTTCGACCTGTGCCGCTATCACACAGGCCATCCCACTGTTTCATCTGGGACACCTGCTGCGTCTAATACACACACACACACACACACACACACAATTATGGCATGTTCAAACTGCATTTTTTAAACTGCAAGGTTAATAGTTCAAGTATAATGCATCGCAAAAACAGATAATGACATACAAAAAAAATCCCTGACTCTAATTATATACAGTAGCTTTTATAGAAGCACTCCCTGGAAAGGTTTTTTTTTTTTTTTTGCAGGACTGTATATTTTCCGCTCATGATCCTAATTCCTTAAATCATAAATCTTAACTAACATTCATTAGAGATATGCAATTAACCATAACGTCCAGTGATTAAAAATAAAAAAATTAAAAGAACAGAGACAGAGACGTCGTACCAGAGCTTTGTGAGTGGAGTAGAGCTCCTGTAAGATCTGATCCACGATAGAGTTGGTGAGATATGAGACCACGGACAGTTTAACCTCCCTGAGGAATTGAAGAGAGAGAGCAAGAGGGAAGAAAAGACAAAGGGGACGGGGAGTGAATGGACAGAAAAGATGGCATTAAAGGGTCGTCCATTTTCACCTTCATCAATCAAGTCACTGCTTTTTTTGTCTCTGATTTACTGCTTATTTCTATCTATCTATCTATCTATCTATCTATCTATCTATTCATCCATCCATCTATTGCTTTTATCTCTTCACTGCTGTTCAAATCTTTTCATCCCTCGCTCCGTTACTCCCCCTCTCTAAATTCAATTCGGTTTAATTCAACTCTATAACTAAAGAACAAGTAGAATTCCTGGTCAAGCACCAACGTCACCCTTTTTCATTCTCTCATTTTATACTCTTGTGTTCGTCCCCTCGCCCTTTAATCCCCGTCCCCCTTACTCTAGCGCCCGGTGAATGTCTTGCGCCGCTCTCTCCATCAGCGCGGTGCGGATAGCCGAACGAGGGATCGACACCCGCTCCGAAACAGAGGACAGAGGAGGGCTCAGACGTTCTGCCGCCGCAGAGGACAGCGGACACAGCTCTCTGCACAGAGACACCATCGAGTCCACGATCACCTGCCAATCAAACAAACAATAATAGATTCGATAAGGAAATTGAAGTTCGTAGTAGTTTGTTATTGTTTAAGGCTACAGATAAGAACATAAGGAAAAGAAGTGTATAAGGGATATGAATTGACTTTTTTTTTTAAATCTAATCCGGTCTCCTTTTACATGTTTATTTAATCAACACCTTCTGACCAATCCGACTCTTGATAGAAAGTATAACAGCGTCCAGGAAGTCACAGCTGCAGTAACGAAGGATAAATGGACCGAGTTGTGCCCAAAGCACTATAAGCATATGGGCAAAGTTATTTTAGTGCGTGGCAAAAACAACAGCAGCTGTGGCATCCCGGTGTTCATTTTGCCTTCGCCGTCTCCTAGCAACAGAAACAAGCATGTGCTTTCTTGCACTAATAAATATGTGTATGAGTATGTGTACAGTATGTGAAGCCAAGTTTGAATTTCATAACCATGAACGTATCCAAAGCTTTCAGACAATCACTCGGACAATTAAGAAGTAAGTTAGTTATGGCTCTCCAGAGACAGGTTGTCAGGTTTCTTTTTTGATTTAATACAGAAATCTTTAATTTTTACTGCCTCATAGTGAAATGGTTTAAACGAAGTCCGCAGTCAAAAATAGTCAACATCACGTTTCAAAGCAAATAGAAGGAAAATGTGAAAATATAGAGAAGAGGTGGCACTTTAGTTCCAAATGCTTTTTGCACGCTAACGACCTCATCACATCCTGTCAGTGTGTGCAACTGGAGTAGCCATCATTCCACATGTTTACTCTTATACAGTATACATCATAAAAAATAAAAAAGTGCATTGCTGTTAATTACTTTCACTCACTCATCGACTATAACGTTTTATCCTGTATTCACGGTCACGTGGAGCCTGGAGCTTATCCCAGGAGACTTAGGGCATGAGGTGGGGTACACCCTGGATGGAGCGTCCAGGTTACACATACATGCTGTATACACACACACACACTGGGAACGCTGAATAGCCGAATCTGCATGTCTTTGGATGGTGGAAGGAAACCGGAGTACTCGGAGGAAACCCACCAAGCATGGGGGGAACAAGCAAACTCCATGCACACAGACCCCGAGGTGGGAATTGAAAGCCAGCATGCCGCCTATTCCTGTTCCTGAACTTGTTTTTCATAGAATGCACAAAAAATTGTGACTGCTTATTTTTTTGTGTCATTTGTTTTTTTACAAATCTGGCAAACCTAATTGACCAGTCAGCTCATCAATACAATAAACAACTTATTTATTAATAAAATTGTCCAGTAGGTGGTGATAAAGAGCGGGGTGTGTGTGTGTGTGTGTGTATGTGTGTGTGTGTGTGTGTACCTGCAGCTCTTTATCTGCAGCCTTGGCAAGTTCCCCAGCCAGTGAGTCTAGTCTCTGTCTGACCGGTCCATCAACCGAGAGGACATGAGCCAGCTCACACAGAGACGGGTAGAGCTGAACATGAGAGAGACAGAGAGGGAGAGAGAGACACCGACATTTTATTATCTACTGTATAGCTACGTTGTGTCCAGTTTAAACACAAACACACACACTCACCGCACGGGAGTTGCGAGCCTCCTTCAGGACCTGTTTAGCCGTTTGAAGTTCCTCCGCATCTGCCACACCTCGGAGAACACACACCTGCTGCTGAACCCGTACACACAACCGCTCCATCACCTGTGTGTGATACAACATTGGATAGACACAAATTTTTCAATACACTGACACACACACGGACACTCAGTTACTTTAGTAAGAGTACACTATTAGATTAAACAACCTACACACACACACACCTGCTCGGCAGTGCTGGTCACTAAGCCTTGGTGTAAGCGTAGTGCTTGTCTCTGGGAGAAGCGCTGTGTTTGATTATTCCTCAGTAAAGCTCTCTGGATCTGAAAAACAACAGAAGAAAATCTTTCAGACCAAACAGTCTGCGCTTTCATAACGAACGACAGCTGGAGAACATCTGGTCGCTCAGGAACAGATACTGTACGAGTTAAAGATCATACCTTGGTAAGCGCCTGCTCTGTCTTTTCTGGGGCACTTCGATATGCTTGAGTGACATCGCTCAGGGGGACAGGCATGTACTGCAAAGTGAAATTACTGAGAGGAGAGCAAGAGACAATAGGAGAAGAGAAGAGAAGTGAAATGGGAAGGGGGAAGAAAACAATAAGAAATGAGAAGGAATTTGATAAAGGAAAATAAGGGACAAGAAGGAAGAAGAAGAAAAGAGAAGAGAAGAAAAGATTTTTTTTTAAAGTGAGGAGAAGAAAGGAGAAGAGTAGAGACGGTATAGGATAGAAGAGAAGAGAAGAGAAGAGAAGAGAAGAGAAAACAATAAGAAAATAGAAAAGACAAGAAGCGAAGGGAAGTAAACAAATGATAATAATGAGATGAAAAGATTTTAAGCGAAATTAAAGATTTGAGATAAGATATGATAAAAGAAAACGAAATTTGAGACAACAAGACAAGAGAAGATTTGGGAAGAAAAGATTTTAGAAGAGATGAAAAGAGATTTGAAAACAGAAGAGAAGATTTGAGATAAGATGATAAAATAAAAAGGATAATTAAGAAGACAAGAGAGGAGACGAGAAGAGAAGAGAGAATTTGAGAAGATTTGAAATCATTAAAAAGCTGAATGTATTTATTGTGACAATACATCTAGTGTGTGTGTGTGTGTGTGTGTCTATATATATATGACATATATTGACTATATTAAGTCTTACTGCTCTAGAGCTCGTGCTACGTCCATGAATCCTGCAGCAGTGGTGTTGTTCCGGTCCCAGGTCACACTCCTTCCACACACAGACACAGAAAAGCTTTTAAGGTCACATTTTAAACTATTCTTTAACTCTTGCCCTCATCCTCCTCTCTGTCTTTCTCTCCACCTCTCGCCCTTATCCCTTTTTCTTTATGTCTCTTGTCCTTTCCCACTGATACACCTCTCTTCAGTCCTGTCCTTTTCTCTCTCTCTCTCTTACCGTAGCGTGGTGTTGATCTGCAGGGCTTTGCTGAGCATCTTGGCGCCGATGTCCTCCAGCCCGTTCCCGCTAAGGTCCACCTTCCTGAGGCAGGTGTTGCTGCCCAGAGCATTCACTAGCACAGTGCCACGTGAACGCAAACGAGAGTCCACCAGGGACAGAGATTGCAGAACCTACGGAGAAGAGGAGAAGACTCGAAACCATATTTGCATTCCTGTAAATCCTCACCAATTACTCACCAGAAGCATGTCTCATCCACCAGATGTTCTGTGCAGATGTTCGTCATTACCTGCGGTCTCATTATCAAAGCGTGTGTAGACCAAGTTCTAATTTTCCAAGTAAGAACTGACGGCACGCATAAGGAAATTAAGAGTTATCACAGCTGCCATGCTCATTTGCATACGGAAATGCCCCCCCTCATCACCATATATGGGTAACAACTTTCTTTTATAAAGCCGAACAGTGCATGCTTTCAACACATCTTCGGAAAATCACTAGAATCATTATTGCATTATTATTGTATCTGCACAGACAGAGTATGTATACACCATTTCGGATTGCAAACTATACTGCTTTATTTGAACAATATTAGCGCAAATGAAATAGTTCTACGTGGGTGAGTCAAAAATTATCCGCACTCTGGCTGCTTTATGTAAAAGAGACAAATACATAATTTTCAACATAATCTCCTTGCTTTTCACAAATGCACTGCCATCTTCACTTCTTCATCAGAAGTGAGTCTTCGGCCTCGTAGGGCTGCTTTCAGGCGACCAAATAGGTTAAAGTCCGATGAAGCGAGATCAGGACTATAGGGAAGATGCTTTAACATCTCAAAACAGAATTATACAGAGTGTGGGCAGAAGTGTGCGGCCAGGTTTTAATATAACCGGGGTGTGAATCATTTTTGATTCCTCATAACACAATCTTTGGAAATTTTTGATCACGCTATCCTCTTTAAATGATTTAAAAGGCTAGCTTTTAGAAAACTGCACTGACACACCCTAATCAAAGAACGTCTGAGACTGAAGAAAAAAAAAAACATCTTTGCTTTTTCACTCTCAAAAAATCGATCATGTTCTTTGGGCTTATGGGTTTCTGAGAATATGTCAATATATTTTTATCAACTTGAAGAGCTCTGAAACCATTATTATTTAAGGTGGTTAGTTTTTTTTAATACATTATATTCTTCAAATCTTCTGCTTTGTCTTTCGGCTGTTCCCTTTCAGGGGTCGCCACAGCGAATCATCTGCCTCCATCTAACCCTATCCTCTGCATC
>JAOTQY010000023.1:3519341-3532492 GCA_026413445.1 Dolichallabes microphthalmus | reverse complement strand
ATAGCCTATATATATAAATTAATGCTAAGCAATTGGCTTACAGATTATGTCTCTTCCACTAAATGAACCTATAATATACTGACATATATGAATTCTAAATATATAGATGCACCAAACATGCTATACATACTATATGAGACTAAAAATCGACCTCTACAGTATATGAGATTTGTATCAAAGGTTTGATCAAATCTTTTCCTTCAGTAATCTCTCTTTACTCTCACTCACTCACTCATCATCTATACCACATTATCCTGTATTCAGGGTCGTGGGGTGCCTGGAGTCTATTCCAAGAGACTTAGGGCACGAGGCAGGGTACACCCTGGACAGGATGCCAATCCATCGCAGAGCACACACATACACACTCACTCACATGCTCATTCACACACTACGGGCAATTTGGGAATGCCAATTAGTCTAAACTGCAGGTCTTTGGACTGTGGGAGGAAACCGGATTACCTAGAGGAAACCCATGGGGAGAACATGCACACAGAGGGAATCGAACCTGGCCGGGAATTGAACCCAGGCCCTGGAGGTGCAAGGTGACAGTGCTAACCACTACACCACCGTGTAGTCTCTCTTCTTTTATTATTTTCAACATTGTACATTAATACTGAACACAGCCAAACTATGAAAGAACACACACGGGATCACATTCTAAACAAAAAAAAGTTAAACAACACAGAATATCTTTAATATTTTATATTGTCCTCAGTGGCTACACTTAGCTTTGATGACATCTTGGTGCACTCATGGCATTCTCTCATCACATTCAGAAGGTAGTGACCTGGAATGGTTTTCAATTCACCTTGTCAAGAGTTAATCTACAGTATGACATTTCCTGCCTTCTTAATGTACTTTAGACTATCAGCTGTCTTGTACAGAAGAAGAGACGGTAGAGAATCAATAGCCCTATTAGTGCTACTATGACTACTGAACAAATCCATATTATAGCAAGAAACACTCCGTTAAGTAAAGAGAAAAGACAGTCCATTGTTATTTCAAGAAATACAGGTCAGTCAATATGAAAAATCTCAAGAAATTTGCATCCTCAAGTGCTCAACCAAAAATCATCAAACGCTATGATGAAAATGGCTGTCATGAGGACCTTCGCAGAAAAGGAACACCAAGAGCTACCCCTGCTGCAGAGGATACGTTTGTTAAAATGACCAGCTACAGAAAGCACTGATTTATAGAACCTCAGATTAGAGCCCACATAAAGGAGGAGGAGATTGTGTGAGTAAGGCCATCATGTTCGAAGAAGCACAAGAAATAGACAGCAGATGAGTGGAAACCATTTTTTAGCCTGATCAGTCCAAATTTGAGTTTTGAGAAATCTGAGATAACCACTGTGTCTTTGTTACAGTAGATGTGGAGAGGTAGAACAGACAGTTCCTGATGTGTGGATCCCACGGTGAAGCATGGAAGAAGTGGTGTAATGGTGTAGGGGTGCTTTGCTGGTGACAATGTTGGGGACACTCTACCATAGTGTTTTGCAGCAGCATGCAAGCCATCCCATTTGGTTTGCACTTGGTGGGACCATCATTTGTTTTACAACAGGACAATGACCTCAAACACACCTCTATATTATGTAAGAGCTATTTGTCCAAGATGGGCTTGGTCTCCACAATCACCCAATCTAAATTCAATTGAGATGAACTAGAGAGTGAAGAAAAAAAACAGCCAACAAGTACTCAACACCTCTGGAAACTTCCTTAAGATTATTGGAAAACCATTCCAGGTGACCATGAGGCTGACAGAGAGAATGCCAAGAGTGTGCAAACCTGTCATCAAATCAACAGGTGGCTACTGTAAAGAATCAAATGTACAACACATATTCAAGGTTATTTTACATGTTTTGTTGAATACTTGATTCCATATTTGTTCTGTCATATTCTGTCAATGTCTTCAGTACAAATATGCTGTACAATGTTGAAAATCAAAAAATAAAAGAGCACAGAAGGAGAAGGGTGTCCAAACGTGGATCAGTCTGAATTTTTCTAAATGCCTGTGTGTGTATGCATGTGTGTGTATAGGAGTGGCGGTTTTTAATACTGAACACTCACACACTCTTCCTCCTGTATTAGTTGAACCAGTTTGTGCAGAATTTCATCCAACACCCTGCAGAAAGAAGAAGACAGCATTTGATGAAAGAAGTGTAAGAAAGATGAATAAATGTGCGCTAAGGGCTTCATTAGCCACTACAGTATATTCTGACAAATCAGAACTCTTTTCAATTCCAACATGACTGTTTATGACCCCAGTGCACAAAGCAAGGACTATAAAGACATGGTTTGATGAGTTCGGTATAGATGAACTTGACTGGCCCTAACACAGAGCCCTGAGCTTAACCCCATCAAGCATATCTGGGATGAACTAGAATGGAGATTGCGAGCCAGGCCGTCTTGTCCAACATTACAAATGCATTACAAATGCTCTACAGGATAAATGAGCATAAATTCCCACAGAAACACTGCAAAATCCTTTGGACAGCCTTCCAAGTAGAGTGAAGCTGCCAATAGGGGACCAACATCCGTACTGAAGTATATGTAATTGGATACAATTTTATTGCAGCTTTGGCCAAATGAAATACTTTTGTCCATATAGTGAATATATTTTCCCCTTATTGTATTTGTCAGAAATGCAGTTGAGAAAAGTCTGAAAATGAGTGGAAAATGCTTGATGAGATCCTGAGCATGGATGTCTCCAATCCCTACATTCTGATTGGCTAAGAAAATGCACTTCCTCAGAGTTCATTTAAAGATAAAAACAGTGCGTTTGGAAAAGGAGTGAAACACAATCAATACTATCGTATGCACTAATCACAAACATGCAGCTTTGCAAGGA
Source organism: Dolichallabes microphthalmus (assembly GCA_026413445.1). Taxonomy (NCBI): domain Eukaryota; kingdom Metazoa; phylum Chordata; class Actinopteri; order Siluriformes; family Clariidae; genus Dolichallabes; species Dolichallabes microphthalmus. The sequence continues at coordinate 3,529,645 of JAOTQY010000023.1, read as the reverse complement.
TTTAAAATTGCCATACCTGTTCTTAATGTTAAAATTTTTGCCCAGATGAAGGTGTTTGAGCGAAGGATGTCTGGACAGACCAGTAAACACAGTCAGAAGGTCCCCATCAAACCCTGGTATAAAATGCACAGTTAGTTTTTACCCCAGTAGGATATGTGTAAGTGGGATGAATTAAGATCCTGAGGCAGTATAGGTTAGAAGATATAGGCTGAGAAATATAACACCTATAGTACATATTGTTTAATGTCAGGGGAGTCTCACGGGCTCACCGTTATCCGAGATGTCCAGCGTAGCAACGGACGTGACTCGTGGAAATAAGTCCTGTAGAACAGCCGCTCCAGCTGATCGTAGCTACGAGAGAACATTTAAAATATTTATTTAACTCTGCCTATATAACACTTTTCATTTCATTTTGTGAAGCTGCCTTGAGACAATGACCATTGTTAAAAGCGTTATATAAATAAAATTGAATTTTCTTTAAACTTAAACTTTTATTAAGAATGGAAAAATGCTACATTGTGTATTTCTCTGTTATTTTAATTAATAAAACCTGTATTTTCACATTATACAGTAGCAAAAGTAGATCAGAAGTACAAAAAAAATTCTAAAGTTCATGTAAATATATATAACTCTTTGCTGATAATATAATTAAACCATAATTAAATTTGAACATGTTCATAATAGAATTTGTAAAAAGTATATAGATATACTTTATCTGTATAATTATCAATCCAAAATGCATTTATTTATTTTTAGGCCGAGGGTCATGTGCTCATTTTGAGCTCCTTTATGAAGTGTAAAGGTGTATCAGTATATTATCTAAAAAGGTTTTTATTGATAAATTGCTATACCAGGCTGGCCAGCTTTCCTATTAATTTCCAATGTGCATCTGTTCCATATCCACGTAAAATTTTATATTTACACACTCCAATAAACGAAGGGGCAGGATGCACAAACTTGTTTTGTGGGCCATCCATCCCTGCCTGAGACCACCTTTTCCTGATGAACTGAAGCAACCCCAGATCACAACGCTATCTCCAGAGGCTTGTACAGTGGCCACTATGCAAGATTGTTTCATACGTTTCCCTTATTACCCACACACATCTATCGCTCTGGAATGGAGCAATCTGGACTCATCAGACCACATGACCCCTTTTCCAATGTCCACTCTTTCTGCTCCCTAGCTTTTTTTGTTTCATCCTCTCTAACAAGTGGTTTTCTTATGATTACATGATGCAACTTCAACAAGCGTTTAAGTGATCTCCAACCACGGTCATTTCCACAATGTGCATCTTCTGACATGGTTGTTTAAAAAATGAGAAACTGCTCACAAGAACAGTTTATGGTTAAAAGAACTGTTGCCAGCTGAAGCTTATTAATCAGTGCAGTCAGGTAATTACCTACTCGCTCATTTACCTGACCACATACAAAAGTGAAGCTAATTAGTGGTGCTTGCAAAGCAAAAAATCACAGGTTTTTTTTAAATTAATATTTATTTTATTCTTCTTCCATACAAACTTAGGCACATACTGTAACTATACCTGTACCGTTTGTTGTAGACTCATAAAAAAGGTGTCAAATCGTCCACCTTTTGTCTTGTCTAAGAGGTGGAGGGTCAACTGACCGACAGGGGGAGATTTAACCCCCCAAAATTCCATAGACTTAACATTGAGACCAACTTTGATGGATACTAGCGCAGAGCCAGACACACTTGCAAGCTGTGTCAGGAGATATCCCTAAGAAGGGTATAAGTTGTACCCCTAGTGGTGCAAGAGGTGCCCAGATTTGCCCCACTGACATACGTAGTATGTTGAAGGTACTCCCCATTGAAACAGGAATTGTTCACAGTTGCATTCCCTGCTATGGTAACTTCCATTGGAACTTCGAAACTGAACCTAACTGTGGATCCCATTGTAGAGACATGGGGGAAGTGGGCTCATTTTACTCTGGCAACCAATCAGTCTCTCACAATCATTGTGAAGCTGCCCTAGAAACCACTTTAGAGCACCTAAGCAACTGATCCCGTAGATCGTCAGTCTAAAAAGACCAGTTTTCACACGGCAAGCACCACTCATATTTTCTTCAGAAAATGTACCTGTCTAGTATTGGTACAGTAATACAAGTATGTGTTACCAACAGTCTAGACATTTTCCAACCATTTATTGTTATCCTCTCTTGACCTACAGTGTGATATAGTGCATAATCATACACTTTCATTCCCTAATCATTCCACAAGAACACACGTACCTCACAGCTGCTGATGTCAAGGTGCATGTCGTTGATATGGGGGTTGATGGTCAGACCTAGGAACAAATTTCTTTCAGAGAAACAAAGAGAGAGAGAAAGAGAATTTATATTAATATTAGCATTAACACTCATGGTGCTGTATCTCTCTCTAAGCTAATAACTACTGAACATGATGAAAGACCTAACCCCATCCTTACTGCCCTGGGAATTGAGCATATGTGTGTGGGTAAGTGAAGCTGAGTTAACTGGCTGTGTTTAAGCGCAGTTCTTGTTGGAGTCGTGAAGACACTTTGTTACTTCACAGGAAGAAAAAGAACTCGGAAATGCACTAGATGTGGACTCGACTTCTGACCTTTTAAGAAAGAGCATAGGCGTCTCACCTGAGGGCTTCTGGCGGCAGCTTCATGGAGGCCAAACTGACGTGAGTGAGACTGAACGCTGAGCTGAAGAACTGGCGGAACAACGGCAGAGTCTCCTTCACCTTCCTGTGTAAAGAGAGTACAATATGAGATCGTTAACATTAGACACACCTATCACTTCTGCATCAGATTGCTTAGTTAGTAAACACTTACTAACTAAGCAATCTGATAACTAAGCAATTTTTTTTTTGATTGATTTAATTATTTCAGCTATTTAAAATCTAGTTAATTAATGATGTCGAGTCAGGTGGTTTTCTGCTGATCTTTGCGAATAGTAGACTACATTTGTATAATAATGACCTGATTAAGTTTAATTAAGCATAGACTGCTTGTCTAACATTATTGGCTTGCTAATTTGTTTAGGTGCAAGCCATTGTTTTTCCTCTTCTCATCCTTTAACAAGCTGACATCATTAAATCAGGGATTCTTATTTATTTATCTATTTATTTATTTATTTATTTATTGACATTCTTTAAGGAGTCCTTTCCAAAGGAACAAAAAAAATCCATCTTGCATCCCCTTGTTCTGTACTTGTAATACAACAAAATCTATTTTTGTTCCCTACTAAAACATATCCTTCTTACATTTATAATGTATTTAACCTCAGAAGACTGTAAGGCAAATTCGAATACACTCATCATCTATACCGCTTTATCCTGTACAGGGTCGCAGGGGGCCTGGAGCCTGCCCCAGAATCACGCAGTGCCAATACATGGCAGGGCACACACACGCACACACACACATTCAATCACACACTAACCTGCATGAAATGATCATAATGACCTATTTAATATACCATACCTAACCAAAGGGAATTCTACTATGTGCTCTTAAAGGGTTTCATCTCCTATATTTTAATCTCTTAAATATTCAATGCAGTAGAAAAATGTGTTCTTACGGTATGTTGTAAACAGATGCAAAACCCAAGGACTGGAATGTAAAAGGATATTTTGTCTACTAGTGTCTAGTAGACAGAATTAATCCCGCCAGCCTGGTCATTTTCCGTTCCGCATCCACAAGCTCAAACTAATCATATTTATTTATTTCGATATTTCAATATTCATTCATATTACACCATTTCAAAAGGATCAGATTATTGTATCCGCATCAAGCAAAGAAAACAACTAAGGAGATTTGAAAAGGAACTGGGTTAAGAAGGATAGTGCTGAACCTTCTCTATGAATGGAGATCACTGAAACACTCTGTGAAGTTGCATGGTAACAAATGAAACAAATCAACAGTAAAACTAAAAGCATGTTTAATAATGAAAATGAGAACATTTTCATACACACACAATGTGTCGAGAATTCACGGGATTGGGACTAAACAGCTGCGTAGCCATAAGAAAACCACTTATTAGTGAGATTAATCAGAAAACAGCTTCAATATGTTAAGGAGCATAAAGATTGGACTTTGGAGTGATGGGAAATGTTCCATGTTGTCTGATGAGGCCTAGACTGAATCTTCTCCAGAGTGATGGGTAAGAAGGGAAGAGCATGAAGCGATGCACCCATCATGCATAGTGTCCACTGTACAAGCCTCTGGAGACAGTGTTATGATTTGGAGTTGTTTCAGTTGGTCAGGTCTAGACTCAGCAACAGGCAACATGTGGCAATAAAATGAAGTCAGCTGATGTACTGGATGACCAGATTATCAAATCAATGAAGTTTTTCTCACCTGATGGTACAGCCATATTCCAGGACTCTAATTGTGAAAGAATGGGGAATCATTCATCATCTTGTGTGTGACTTTTTTTTTGGGCCTAGGCAGAGTACCATACGGTATATTGTTTAAGCCCTTCCACTGCTGGGTTGCTTGGGCCATATTTATCTCTATGCCCGTATACAGTATAATACCCAACCACTGTAGATGCAGGGCGTCGTCAGAGTCAGTCCCAAGCATGGAGAAATGGGTAGGTTGTAGCAGGAAGGGCATCGAGCATAACATAAATTGGAAAAAACCTGCGGGTCAAATGAACCTATGTGGCAACAGCGAGAAACGGATTATGCCCAAGAAAAACAAAGCAAGGATCATAAACTCAATGCTGTGAAGGTTTCGATGCTGAATCCTGAAGCCGAGTCACACCTGGACTCTAAGTGTGACGGAATGGCAACATCTAGGTATGTGATTGCAAACACTCAGCTTATAAACCTAGCAAGGTACTGAAATCAGCACTCGGGTAAAGTGCAGTAGTTACCCTAAGGCTTGAATAGAATATAAAACTTAGTTGCGTAAGGTCAAAAATAAATGTCTTTTGATAATGTATTTATTCCAACACAAGCACCAATGTAGGGATCTTGCACCATAGTTTATTATAGTGTATTACAAAACATACACAATTTAGTATATGTGTGGTATATTATGTAAGAGACAGAAAGGAAAAAAGACAGACGGAATGAATCTAACCTGTGAGCAAAGGAGTTTTTGGAGAGGTTGAGGTAAGAAAGGTCAGCACAGCAGCCCCGGAGCAAAGCCCCAAACAGCTGGAGAGAGAGAGAGAGAATATGGAAGAAAATGAAAGGATAAACAGTGAAACTTGCTGCAAAATATTATAGAAGTGAGGAAACACATTCATCCTCAGCCACTCAACTATAAGGTCCAACATACTGTACAATATTTTCAAACTCAGTGTGCCTTTACGTAGGTAGATAATATATATATTTAAAAAATAATAATAAGAAAAAAAATATATATATAAGGGTGAGTCAAAAATTATCCACACTCTTTATTAAAACTTCTGTTGGGTGTGTCTTATTAGCGCTTCCCATTCAAGGCTCCCCAGTTTCCCCAGTCACTGCTGTGCAGACATGAACGTGTTACATCAGTTCATTTGTAGCTGCGATGCGAGGATATCTTCAAATGAAATTTTAACCAATACTCTAAGGAAGATGAAAGTTTCTTAAAGACATTCATTACAGGTGAGGAGACGTGGATTCATTACTACGAGCCTGAGACACACCTATAGCAGAGTTTGGTACAATAACATCCTCAATCACCGACTGAGGAAAAAGTATAAAAGTCAACATTCAGCTGGGAAATTCATCGGATTGATTGAACAATCAACAGTGCTCGATACAGCAAGACGCTTTTTGAAGAGCTGAAGCCTAAACTTCAGATTAAATACAGACGACTGATATCCAAGTGTGTTGTGATCTCGCATGACGATGCACCTCCGCATACTTCTGCACACACTGTCGACACTCTGCAAAAACTTAATTTTGAGGTGTTAGAGTATCATCCCTGCAGTCCTGATCTCGCTCCATCAGACTTTCACCTGTTTGGTCCCCTTAAAGCAGCCCTTCGAGAATGAAGATTCCTTCTGAAGAAGAAGTGAAGACAGCGGTGCGTGTGTACTGTAGGTCAACGCTCAGCCTAAATCACTTTTTAATGAGGGAATATGGAAGCTTGTTGACCAACGGGCAAAGTTTATTTAAAAACAACAAGATTTTGTCGAAAAATGTCAGAAAAAAATTTATTCAAATACATTCTTTAGCTAGAGTGCGGATAATTTTTGATGTATTTTTGCAAATAAACCCGAGCTCCCCCATGCATATGTACTTTTTTTTGTTGTTGTTGTTGCATTTTAACTTACGGTCCTTTATCATGTATGCCTTGAGGAAACAAAAATTCGAGATGAGTAAAAAGACAGGAAGTACTCACTGATTCCAGGCAGCAGTCTGTGCCTGATAGGTCCAAGTGAACTAAACAGTTGGGCTGCGACAGGAACATATGCAGATGCTAGACAAACATAAATACCGAGTGAATTTCATGTGTTAAAATGTGTTAAATGTAGAAAAGTGCACGCTAGGAAAAGAATGTTGTGCTGTAGCGGGTTGTTATAATAAAATGCAAATGCAAATGCATTATGTACAGTATGTGATACTTAATGAAAACAATGTGATGAGGGCAGATTGTGTGTACATCACACGTTCCACACGGATCCTATGCACGAGTTTGTGAGTTAGCATGTGCACATATGTGTGTGTGTGTGTGTGTGTGTGTGTGCAGTATTAGCTGTCTGACCGTTGCATCCTCTCCAGACAGTACACCAGGGTTCTTGCTGAGATCCAGATGCAGGAGCGAGTTTGAGTAATCATCATTAGAGCAAAGCGCCTGAGAAAGAGACACCACACCTGAGAAACAGAGAGAGAAAAAATGGGTCAACAGAAAGTCCAAAGACACAGCGTGCATCTCTTCTACACATCACTACGCGATAACACATACAGTACGCCACTACATCCTTGATTAAATACCTATAACAACACACACAACACTTGTGTTATTCATCCCATTTGTAAACCTCCTAGAGAGGATATCACTGCATCACGCCAAAGATTAATAATAACTTCCTGTCCTCTTGTATAAACACATCAGTCATCATAGAAATTGTGTCATATTCTATTATGCAAGAGGACATTGTACAGTATGTGTGATAGTTTATTCATAACGTTCACGTCGCGTAGAAACTGGAACGTGTTCCCGATAACAAGAAGGTTCCGGCGCAGCGCCGGGGACTGAACGCGGCATAGCGGGGATCTAGTAATTACATCAAGCAGCCGCGGCTGGCAGCTCATACGGGACGGCGGACAAAAGAGCAGCATGCGGAGAAAATCGAGGTCGGGTTGGTCAATCAAACCATGCTCTAATTCTCATTCTCTGCTCTGTTTGTGGACAAAGTCGACTCTCCGGCCCGGAGCTGACCACCTGACACGGGTACACTTCCTGTCAGCAAAGATATCCTGTACGTAGATTTCAGGATTACAGTCTGAGAATATACATAACATTTTAATGTATGCAATCACATACAGCATAGAGCATGGATATAGGAATCACCTGCAGATACCTCCGTGCTGTGTCGATTAAAAGAGGGATTCTATAAGAATCATGATTTTAAAAAAGCTTAATGAGTAATTAAATGTTGCCTGTTCCTTATACCATTAGTTTTTCTCACTTAAAAAACGTTAGCGTTAGCCTCCGAGTGGCGCAGTGGTAAAGCGCTCGTCCTACAGTATCATCAGGAGATCTCGAGTTCGGGTCCTGGGTGATGCTGTAACCTCTCACAGTCGGAGGTCTAGAGAGAGCTGATTGGCCGAGCTCTCTCAGAGGGGAGGGATGAGAGGTACTTAGTGCTCCTACATTAATCACGGCTCTACAGCCAATCAGGGGCGTCTGTGAGCTCATGCAAGTGGAAGGAGTGGATAGCGCTGTCCTCCGAGCGTGTTACGCCGCCGCCAATGGTGCGTGAGCAAGCAGTTCGAAAAGATGCGGTTGGCTGGCGTCACGCGGTTCAGAGGAAACACGTGATAGTCTTCAGCCCTCCTGACTGAGTGGTAGTAGCTTAATATGGAGCCCCCTAGTGACAGGGAGGACCTGGACACGACTAAATTAGAGAGAAAATCAGGGGGGGGGGGAAAAAAACTGTTAGCGTTTAAACAGTACAAACTAGCTTCAAATACAATCAGCTAACATTGGATGAAAAAGTGTAAACAGTTCAGAGTGCACCACCTGTAGAATTATAAAAACAGTTTATTGACTCCAATGCCTACAAAGTCTCAAAACATAGACACACAGGGCTTCTAAGGCACACAATCTTCAACTAATTAGCACTTGCGCTGAAACAATCCTCCGATTTTATCCGGGCTTGGGACCATCACTGCATCCAGTGTCTGGGGTTTGGGCACTGGCTAGGAATCGGACCCGGGCCTTCCACATGGCAGCCCTACCACTGAGCCACCAAAGCCCAGCAAGTGTGACCGTCATTCTTATTATTTTTACGGCCGCTGCATTTCCTGCCTCTCAGTACACCACTCTCGCGCTACCGCTTCTGTACCGGTTTATTCTGCTAGAGCGAGAGGGAACTGTCTGCTGCTAGTCAATCAATCGTGGATGGCATCGTTCTCCCAACAGATTTTTTTAGAAAGGGTAGGCAAATATACTTGGGCGGCCGTCGATATATACCCTACGTGTGGGCCTGGATTGAAAATGAGAGCCGAGAAAGGACGCCTGGAGAACTATTTCTAAAGACGACATTAAAAATACAAGAAAGTCTGGCTCTCTGAAGAAACGAGTGGGGCCCAATACTTTCGCACAGCACTTTACCTCTCACCAAAAGCAGATTTTTTTATTATGAGAGATTTCAGTGAAAAAACTCCAACTCAATGATGCTGTTTGTTTCGATTTTCAAAGAGTTACCGCAAGAACGAAGCGATTATAAATAATACATCAGGGTTGCATTATGAGTATATAAGTCTAGTGTAAGTGTGTGTGTGTGTGTGTGTGTGTGTGTGTGTGTCGGAGAGTCAGCATCAAAGCAAGCATTATCAAAATCCTTTATCCCTTCAAGTATGAAAGGTTACGTCATTCCACAACAGAGAGAAAGCAGGGGCGAATGCGCACACGCATTATAACGTCTAAACAATCAATTTTAAACATCTAAAAAATTCATAAAGGTTCCTCAGACTGGACATTACAGGGTAAATGATGTAGTGTTAACATCTGAAAATGTTCCTGTGAAGCCACTCAAATGTTCCTACACTCACCCACACACTTTACAGGGGACATCTGAACACCTGCATGTTTATTTAATAATCTATATTTAATGTAGAACCATTTTAGTGAAATGATTACTTAGTCATGTGACCAGGAGCAGACTTGCCATCAAGTGATTAAAGCAAGCATTCAAGTCAAACCAGGACTTTCAGAAAATTTCTGGTGGATGAAAGCGTAATGCTGATTGACATTTACAGAAGATAGAATACTGTATGTGAGATAGTAACTATATAACTACTGTATATACTGTAAGATAATAATAAATGTTTTAAATGAATCTGCGAAGGACGATCCCGGCCCACTGCAGCACTAGCCCACTGCTCGGAGCCCACTCCAGTCATTTCTGTGAATATTCAGCGAGTAAAACACCAGATCCTTGTAAATCGCCAGATAACTTGCACAAGAAACGCATCTGTCTGTGTGAACTGCACACACAATCATTCACCAACACCACTTGCACTTTACAGGAACTCGGCTGGGAGTTATTGCCACATCCCCCATACAGTCCTGTCTCTCCAAGCCATTTCCACATGTTAAAGGAATTCCTGGGAGGCTGGTGTTTTAGATGTGAAACAGATTATGGCTCCGGTGTACTGAGAAAACTTTCCACCCTGTTGGTATCCAAGCACTAGTGAACCACTGTGATAAGTGCATTAGTGTAGCAGGGGATTATTATAGAGAATTAAAGGTAATAAAGGCACCCCTTGAATGTTTATTTGTTGTGATTTCTGCAAAGTCTAATAAATTTTAAGATCTTTACAAAATATAACAAATGTTAAAATTGACAAAAATCTTATTTAAGATGATGAGATGGCTGTTACTGTGAAACTGCAAGTACATATATTTGGGAAGAATATTGTGGTTTTGAAGCAAACAGTACAATAAATTAGTTATATCCTTTACGTTTAGGCCACACCCTTTCCTGGTTAAACCTACATATATATATACACTACCGTTCAAAAGTTTTAGAACACTTTCTAACTCCATGATGGTTTCTGTTTATTTCTTTCTCCATTGTAAAGGAATGCTGAAGGCGTCCAAAAAATGCATGAATCTCCTTTGAACAGTTGATATTGAGATGTTTCTGCT
>JAOTQY010000023.1:3432305-3445254 GCA_026413445.1 Dolichallabes microphthalmus | reverse complement strand
ATCTCCATCTGTTTTGCGTTCTCTCCCTTTGTTGTTCTCTTTGTGATCAGTTCACTTGTTTCTCTCTCTCTCTCTCCTCCTCCCTCTTTCGTGACTAAGCATTATTATACTGTGTAACTGTAGTGTTTTGAACGATCCCCGATTCAGCGCTGTGTGTGGCCCAGGACTTCAGCAGTCAGTGCTGAAACGCCGCTAATCAGCTGTGTGTGTGTGTGTTTGAGAGGCCACTAGCTCTCGATCTGTTCTTTCCAGTGGACTTTTCCGTGACGGATCATGGTGGCATACGCACACAAACACATCGTCTAATCGATCCACGCCGAGAGATAACCGTTTCAAAACAATAAGCGTGTGTACGTGTGTATGCTTTCTGATAAAGCCTGTCCAGCTAACCCCTTTAACCTCATTAGACGGTCATCACCAGTCTCCACCCTGCATCCAAACACACAACACTCCACCCCATAACAACATCGCTCCTGAATACCTGTTCCCGTAGAAACCTTAAAAGTGGTTGTCCCGGGCGGTATCGCTGACGCTAATTTTAGTACTCCGTGCTAATTGTTTAATTTTCTTTGTTGAAATTGTGTTTTGTTAGTTATTACCTCTAATAAGCTGCTTGAAACTTTTTTCCTACGCGTTGCTATTAATAATTAGCATGATGCATTCAAATCAGCACGGCAGTCTGTCTGATCATTTTTGTCTGGCAAATTTTTTGCTCCGTGAGAACACTCGGGATCCTCACTCGGGAACCGTCTCCGAGACGAGGTGGTCTCATTTACAGTCCATTTGGGCATATGACAGACGCCCGTATCCAGAGAGACTTACATTTTTATCTCATTATACATTTAGGGTTAAGGGACTTTCCCAAGGGCCCTGCAGTGGTAACTTGGTGGTCATGGGGTTTGAACCTGGGACCTTCCGAGCCGTAGTCCAATGCCTTCACTCCTGAGCTACCCCTGACCCCAGTACACACTACAGCGTTCTGTACCGTCGAAGCCAACCGTACCTGAGAACGGAAGTAGACCCCCGTTTAGACACGAGTTCATCGGTGCCGTCGGCCTCCAAGTTCAAGTATCATCAGGATGAGAACTGATGCTTCCCTGGAATCCCATGTGCTTGGTGGGTTTCCTCCGGGTACTCTGGTTTCCTCCCACAGTTCGAAGACATGCAGATAAGGCTAATTAGCCTTCCCTGAATTGCCCATAGTGTGTGAATGAGAGTGTTCGTGTGTGTGTTTGTGCACTGTGATGGATTGGCACTCTGTCCAGGGTGTACCCCTCCTCATACCCCAAGTCTTCTGGGATACGCTCCAAGCCCCCCTGTATACAGGATTGAGCGGTATAGATGATGAGTGAGTTGGTGACGGTGTATGTTGCTGTACTAAAAATCGAGACATCATATTCCGCGTCTTTTAATTTTGAAATTAAAGGGTAAATGGAGCAGTTAAGACTCCACAGTGCATCATCTTGGTCACACATGGTGTTCTCATTTGCATTTATAGCATTTGGCAGATGTTCTTACAGAAATTCTCTGGCGTCCGTTTGGAAAACATCTTTATATCGAGTCTAGAGATACCAACAGAAAACGAACTATAGCACAGAATCCAGAGTCTAGCTAGTCCGTCGTCTGTTCTCTTACTCCCCTACTAATCGCAATGTTTGGTGCGGACCAAAAACAACTGTCCTGAGACCAGCAAAAATGCAGTCTTCTTGGAGAGAAAGCATTCCAAAGCGAACCAGGACCAATATACATAGTTCAGTTGGACTAATGCCTGCTAACCCCTGTTTTGTCTTCCTATGTGCATTTGGCCACTCCGGTGCATTAACACAGTTGTTTTCCTGCTGCTTCACTGTATGATTTGCCTACAAGCAAAGCGATGTACCAAGGTGAGCATAAGTTACCCTGGTGGCATAGTGGTTAGCACTGTGGCCTTGGGCCTCCAGGGTCCTGGTTCGATTCCCACCTCGGAGTCTGTGTGCATGTAGTTTGCATCTTCCCCCGTGCTTGGTGGGGTCCTCTGGGTACTCTGCATTTCTCCCACGGCAGATTAGGGTTACGCCAATTGGCGTTCCCAAATTGGCCATAATGTGTGAATGTTGACCAGAGGTCCCACCATGGTCCTAAAATGGGGATAAATACACTCGTAATCACTGGTTAGACTAAAGAGGTTCCTCGATGAATAGATGGTAGGTTAACCTCCATCCTGAATGTATCTTTTCCATGTAGGGGAAAATGCTTCAAGTTTGCAAACTCAAATGACAGACCATAGCAAATGAACTAAGACGTGAAAGCACCCCAAGTGAGACCCTCATGTCTCATACACTGATGGTCCGCCAAGCTCCCAGTCCTGAACTGCACAAAGCACTAAAACTGGAGACTCCCTCCACACCTCTGATGGATTATCTATTATACTCCCCCCCTGATATAATTGAGCCATTATTCAATTAATATTAGAGTTAATCTTTCTGCTGCTCCTTTTGAGGGGTTGCCACAAGGACTATCCAATCTGCATAACACCTGGGCCATGGGTTTTACGCTAGATATGCTTTCTGGAGAAACCCTCCCATTTTATTCAGGCTTGGAACTGGCCCTGCATCCACTGGCTGGGGTTTGGGCATTGGGTGGGAATCGAACCCGGGCCTTCCGTCCGGTAGGCAAAAAAAACCTACCACTGAGCCACAAATGCCTCTTCTATTAATATTAGTGTGTTAATATATATTAATTATTTTTATAAATCAAACTCCCTTTGCGAAGAGCAGCAGTGTATTCTGGGTGACCAGCTGGAGAGTTGAAGTCTTGACGGTTAGGTGTGAGATTTCACTCAGTCGCACTGCTAAGCATCAGCTGTGAAACATATTTATGTGCACTCTGAGACACGCAGACGGTCTTCCTCGTGTCCGTTCTGGATTTGTGTCTCTCCTCTAGTGAAGAGTCAAGACCACCCTCGTACCAAAGCAGCATTTAATCGCAGGTTGGTCTAGAAATAGCAGGAGCCATGCGCACAGGTTCAAGACTGACGTCAGCATGAACCGGTCTAGATTTATCACCGAGCTACACAATGAGTTATTTTGTTTCAGAATTGAAAGGATGATTAATCAGCTCATTTATAGCTCCTAGTTGCTTTAAATAAATGGGAAACAAGCTTTCTTTCACAGATTTAAGAACATGCATGGAAATGAATCCACTGCTCAAACCAGTAGTGGTTATATGACCGGTACAGTTGATTATGATACTTTAACACATTTATCTTACACACATGTATAATAATCTTTACAGGTTTTTTTTGGAGTGTTTTATATAGAAATCCCTGATGCACTAATGCACTCATCCTAGTTTTTCACTATTGCTTTGATACCATCATGGTAGAAACATTCCTCAGTACGCTGGAGCCGTGATCACACTACCTGCTTCACGTCTAAAACGATGGCCTCCCAGGAACTCCTTTAATGGCCCAAACATATGGAAATGTCTTGGAGTGAGGTCAGGTCTGTACCGGGGACGTGGCAATAACTCCTAGCCGAGGTCCTGTAATGTGGTGTTGGTGAATGATTGTGTGGACAGTTTACAGACAGTTGCGTCTCTTCTGTAAGTTGGCAAAACGTTATCTGTCGATTTTCAAGGATCCGGCGTTTCACTTGTTGAATGTTCACGGGAACGACTACAGCAGACTCGGCGTGCTTTCAGTCGTGTGTGTGAATGTTAATGGGTTTTATGCCTTCATTCACAAGAAATCCCATCAAATCCCGGTTTGACTTGAACATCCCTTGTAGTACATGTAGTTGATTGATTTCTCTTAGTTAGTAAACTCAGAGAGAGAAATCTCATTTTGTTGTAAACAAGCATAAATCATCAGTATATTTAATTTTTCAGCTTAAGAGTTTAAAATGATCATCCATCTGTTTTTAGGAATATAAATACATTAATCTTTATCATTGGATACAGTTGTGACTGTTGGGGGAACTACAAGGCCAAACGTTCCAATAGGTAGATACCCAAAAACGTAGAACTGAACATTTGACTCGGCTCGCCAATGTGAGTCGACACATCTGGATGAAGTTTGTAATATTTTGTCCACTTAGCCAGTCTACCCGAATGGCATCTTGATCCCACTGATCTCTTTTTCTCCGAGCAGAAATTGATGGATAGAAAGTTTAAAAAGCCGGATGGAAGGCGTGAAGCATTGTTGAGCACCTGATCCTCGTACGGATGGGATGGATAAAGAGGTGTTTAGAAGCGGAGATGGGAGAAGACGAGGAGTGGAAATGAAATTAGAGCTTGCTGCGGATACAGCTGCTGCTGAGTCACGAGTTTCTAAGGAGCAAGCGGACGAAGAAACTTTTTTCCATCGTAGCGCCGTCCTGATGTCTTCTGGGGCGAAGATCTGCTGCCTGTTGGGAGAGAGGGACATGAAGGGAGAGGAACCGAGAGAAAAGGAGATCTCTCAAAGAAGGAGAAACAAAGGAAGAAGAGATGGAGGAGGATGCACATAGAGAGAGACGAGCAGAAAATGAAGAAAGATGCATAGAAAAAGAGAGGGAGAGACAGTGAAAAACACACACACACACATACATACACCGGCTCTTGAGAACTAATGAGCCGCATTAACTCTACATTTATAAGGCTAGATTTCCCTTTCCCTTTCCCTTTTTTTTGTTCTCAGCTTTCCCAGATACTGTGCTCAAAACAAACCACATACACACACTTCAGCGTCTCTTTTATGAATACCACATGCTCTCTTGTACCATTTGGTAATTCTCCCATAAACTTGAAACTCCCTCCTTGCTAAAACACTCTTATTGATGACTAATGTATAGCGTACAAAATGCCTTCCCTGCCTTCACACGTCCACATGGTCACAGTTTCGCTCGGCGAAGCTTGGAGACGCGCCGGCCTCGCCTTCAAAAAACCAAACTCCAGTCTCATCCCCAGGTTTTCTCGGCCTCTACATACACATGGTTGCCTCATGGCTCATCTGTCCACACTTTCAGGCCTGGGCAGCTTTGATCACACGCAAGGACTCCAGCTCCCACGAGCCCGTGCAGGCCGCTGCCAGGCAGCTTGTCTCGATCAGGCTAAATGGCTGCGATTCCCACGAGTCCCCAAATTACGGTTTAATGCGCAAAGGCTGAGCACATGGAGAGACCAGAATTTATAGAGGTCACTGGCCGATGACTGTGGAGCAGGTGTGCTGTAATGAGGATTGTGCAAGGGGCGTGTGCTGTATTAATAAATACCATAGATGTGTGTGGGAGTGCGTGTTGGCTAACATCATCCAGGCCTGATTTTGCTTTATAGAGGTTGACTAGAACTGTGGGTGGAGGTATGAGGCAAAGGAGAGATTGAAGTCAAGTGAACTGGAAGGATCAGGTTGGTGTGTGATCCTGATCCAGACCCACATCTGTTGTCCAGACGTGTGTGTGTGTGTGTGTGTGTGTGTGTGTGTGTGTGTGTATTTTACTACTCCTTCTCTCCTTCCTTGTATTTTGTTCTGCTCACTTTCTGACTCGGACACTGGCACTTATTGAGTGAACTGTTCTTTAAGTATATGTTTAACATTTATGGAAGGAGTCTCCAGTGTCAGCACTTCTCAGATTTCCAGTAAAAAAAACAAACTGTAAATGGAACCATCCATCCATCTATCTAGGAACCTCTGTAGGCCAACTAGGGACCGTGCAGGCCAGTGGTGATTACCAGGGTATTTATGTATTGTTGACCTCCAGCCAACATTCACACGCGCGTTCACACACTATGGGTAATTTGGGAATGCCAGTAAGCCTAACCTGCATGTCTTTGGACTATGGAAGGAAACCAGAGCACCTGGAGGAAACCCACCAAACACATGCAAACTCCACGCTCACAGAGACCCGAGGCGGGAATCGAACCCACATCTTGGAGGTGTAAGGCGGCGGTGCTAACCACTAAGCCACCATGCTAACAAATGGATAAAAAGTAGTTTTTATGTCTTTCTTAATCGATAAACTTCATTTGTTGGTGAAATCCTGTAATAGAAAAGGATTATAGTATTTCTTGACACTAATACTAAACATTTACTTTAACTAGTCGTTAATTGTTTTTCTGTAACATTGTGTTTTATCCTGATCATTTTGATTAATTATAATAACTTTTTGTTACCTGAAGTAGTAATAACAATGCGAGACCGAACACATGGATTGTAACAAAAGGTGGAAAGGCGTCGACACCAGGGGGGGGAAAGTTCGAGTTCTGCTTGAACAAACAAGCTGAAAGTCCAGGAAGTGCAGCGTTAAGCTGAAATAGCATCTGCTTCTACCTGGACTTTTCTGTCTCCGCCACCTACTTTGTGACCTTGCCGCATCGGTGAGGACGCGGCAAGCGCTCGGCTTTACGGCCGGGCCGTTTAATTTCAGCCTATATTTCAAACCAGTTAGTCGACCGATTCTCACAAGGGTGCTTAAAGAGCCGATAAAGCGAGGCAGCGTATGTGTAGAGGCGCCCGCTCTGGACTAATTGCTCCTGGGGAAAGGTGGCTGGGTGGGAGGGGGCGACGCAGGACCAGATGGGATGGAGGTGTGAGATGTGGGCCGGCTGTGCTCCCCGCTAGCTGCAAACAAGGTCATTAGGAGCCCATTTCAGCTAATGGGGTTGTAATCAGAACAACATGGCCGCACCGGACCGCCTGCGCGACATAATGCTGTGTCATGAGCAGTCATCCCCCCACCCTCCCCGATTTGGAGCAGGGATCAGTAAACAAAACAGAAAATGTGCTAGGGAGAATCGCCTCCTGAGCCACTTGCCGGTCAGTGTATGTGCATGCACAGTGCTAATCTCTGACTGGAAACCCTCGAGGGCTGAAAGAGTGGGGGATTAAGACAATCCGCTGTCTAGTTTCCTCCCCACACCCTCAATAACAGCACCTAATAAACGCTGATAGACTGCGGAGATTTAGAACAAAGAGTTGCCTGTGAAAACACTGCTACTCTTTACTGCCTGTGGAAACAACCCCCCTTCACCCCCTCAGTCCATAACCCCCCCCCCCACCGCAGACAAAACATTCACCTCAGCTTTTAATAGCTACTGTGCTAATTAGCTACTGTGTACAGAGATTTACATTAAAAATTGTCACGGTATATTTCCTTGAGGCGTAATTGCTAGTGACAATGGTCACAAGTTAGTTACATGGAAGTGCACAGATCACCAATGTCTACTAATTAGCAAGCCAAGTTCATCAGACAGATTAAACTCCAGAATGCTACAAGTCACATGTTGTTTTTTTTTTTTTTTTTTTTCCTTTCTGTCTCGGTCAAAAAAGTGATGATTAAAAAAAACAATTAGCCAATAAAAATAATTCTTCGTAGTCCCAAAACCACTCCTTCACAGTTTGAGTTCTGGAATATCACCGTGCCATCATAAAGACACCTTTTTTTTTTTTTTTTTTTTTTAAAACTACATGACTTTGCTGAGTCGAGACCTGACCAACTGAAGTAACCCCAGTTCATAACGCTGCCTCCAGAGGCGTGTACAGTGGCCACTATGCATGATGGGTGCATCACTTCATGTTCTTCTTCCCTTCTTACCCATCACTCTGGAATAGGGTCAGTCTGGACTCATCAGACCGTTTTTCATCATCGCTCTACAGTCCAATCTTTATGCTCTCTAGGAATTTAAGCCTTTTTTTTCATGTACAGAGCTTGTGACAATTGTCACAATCCTGAGGGTTCTCATCTCTGATCTTTGGTTTTTACTGTTGATTTGTTTACCATGCAACTTCAGTGTTTAAGTGATCTTCATTCCTGATTAATTTTTGTTGTTGTTCTGATCACATTTCTTCCATAAAGATGATGATGGCTCAGATCCCTTTCTTCCAGGCTTTGAAGGGTTTTCAATCCAGTTCCAGTAATTTCATATCTCTTTAGCTGTTTTCTTTGTTTGATGCAGCGCGATAATTTGACTTGTCTGAAATTGTTACCCTTTTTTTTTTATTATTCTATTGTGTAATCTATTTATATTTTACAGGATTAAAAAAAAAACTTCAAGTATTAATTATGCAAGCGTGGGCTGCCACCAGTCAGGATGTGGCCCAGGAGTTGATTGACAGCATGTCTGGGTGAATAGCAGAGGTCTTGGAAAAGAAGGATTAATACTGCAAATACTGACTCTCAATAAAGTTGGTGTTGTCAATAAAACCCTTTTAATTCTACTTTAGTTACACCATAGGAACATCTGACAAAAAGATACATTTATTTAAAAAAAGCTTGAAATTAATTTACTGGACAGAGTAAAAATGTTCAAGCCTAGAGTAATAAATCAAAGCACGGGTTAAGATAAGTCCAACAACGAGGCTGGTGACGCAACAAGTCCAGAATGTGCTCAGCTGCACTCTGGTTGCGAAAGCTGGAGATTATATACCTGAAGGTGCACCGTGTTGGAAGCCGTTCCTGTGATTGTAATGAGTTCCAGGCGTCGGTCTGGACAACATATCATTATCCACAAACATGTCACAGGAGAGATTTCAACTTCCTCCGAGTTGCCTCTGGAATAAACGCTTTGCGCTCTATATTTGGAGTAACATATGATAACCATCATCTGCTCAGACCGGGCGGAAGTGTATGTGCAGAAGGAACATCTGTAATAGTACTGTTATACAAGTTGCAACAAATCAACTGTCTAAACATTGTTAGTTAATCTGCAGAGTTTATTTTCCGAACAGAAATAGAAAATTGGAAATGAGCTTACAGGTCTCTTTAGGATTTAGGACTCTTCAGTGTCTAACCCTAACCTGCTCTCTCATCTACTCATCATCCTGTCGACATCAGGTTGACACTTGGGGAGGCGCCGTGTTTCTTGTCGCATCTCTGCAAGCACTAATTACATTTGTCACTACAACAGATTCTAGCTGACTGACTACCTGGCACCCCGTGAGCCTGAGGTGCCCGCAAAATGGCACAAGAACACGCAACTTGACAAACGAAGAGCGTCTGAAGGCGTATACGTGGTTTTATTTATCGAAGATTGAGATTGAGTTGTGCAGCGGTCAGTTTGAACGCCAAGCTGGAGATTGCATGTTCGTATCCTTGGACATGGATATGCTGTAGCCCATTGGTCCCCAACCACCGGGCCGCGGAACAGAACAGTACCGGGCCGTGGAGCAATTGGCAGGAAAAAAAAAAAAATAAAATAAATAAATATATATTTATTTTATTTTGAAAAACCTTGTATTTTGAAAACTGACCGGATTATTCTCTCGGTTACGTCTCGCACGCCATTACGAGAGCAGCCGGCACCCCACCCCCACCCACCGGTTTGCGAAAAACGTTCGGTAACTGGTTCGTGGTGATAAAAAGGTTGGGGACCACTGGTGTGGCCTACTGCAGCTGGGAGCCTAGAAAGAGCTGATTGGATGAGCTCTCTCAGAGGGGAGAGATGGAAAGGGCGTGGCGATCTTGCGTCAATCACGGCCCTGCTGCCAATCACAGGCGTCTATGAGCTCTTGCAAGTGGAAGGGATGGATAGCAGCGCTGTCTTTTCTGAGTGTGTTACGCTGCTCCCAATGGTTCAAAAAGGAAACACGTGATTGTCTTTGCCTTCGCCGACTATTGGTAGTCATCTAATAGTAGTGGATATGACTAAAGTGGTGAAAAAAGGGTGAGGGGGAAAAAAAAGGGCGAGGAATGAAAAATTGGCGGGGTGTGCACTTCCCGGAAAATAATCAACAATGAAGTGCAGCCTGATTAGGATCAGATCTGAAGTCGATCATGTCTCTGCAGTGCTTTTCCTAGAAAATGACCCCTTGAACTCAGGACTAATGTAGGTTTAATAAGACAAAGTTATGCCACTTTTGAGCACCTTATCTGCTCCCTCCTTTTTCATGTTTTATAACCACAACCCAGACCTCAACAGGTGCTGAAAGACGGAAAACAGGCCGAGAGAGCCTGAGCTCAGGCAGGACCGTTCGTGTTTTTTTTGGGCAAGAAGATGGAGTAATGCACCTTTTTATTCATTTAAAAAGAACACATGATTCATCACAGGATATGCTTAGAATAACACACCACGTTCACTATGGGTGAAAGACTGAGTATGGGTCAGTGAGCTGTAGTGTTTTAGTTCAGAACCAGAGTCGATAGAATGCACCTTGAGCTCATGCTGTATGTCATGATTGGAAACACAAGTGGGATTCTTTCTGACGTGCGCTCAAACACACACAAGGTTATTACTCAGAAAGGCAATCCTTTTATGTTCCTCCAGTTCCTGTACAACGGTGCACCTGACACTCAAACCAAAAAAAAAAAAAAGAATCACACGTGCACGAGAGAGAGAGAGAGAGACCACCCCAGCTTCATTCTTTCATTAGATGGTTTCCCATCTTCCTTCTTCCTGGCAGAAGTGGCTCGGTCTGTAAATGTGCTGACAGCTGGTTCTGTAAGAGGCCCATGGAGGGGAAGGAAGAAAGGCGAGGAACATTTGAGGGGGAAAAGAAAACGAGAAGCACAGAGGGATTAAACATGGGCATTGGACCGTGAGCTTTGGGTTTGTTATCAAAGTCCTTGTACCACTGTGGCTGCAAATTTCCCCCAATAAGAGAAAAAAAAATACCGCTCACATAAAATTGGATCTCAGGTGGATATTTGATTAATTTTTTTTTATCTTGATTCATTTCTCCCAATAAAATCTTGTGCTTTTTTCTAGGGTTGTTTTTGCATTCAGGTTTAATTCACTGTCTATCCATCAAAGGATTCTTAAACTAGTTTCTAAGGAGATGTTGAAAAGTTGCCATAGCAATTATGATTAAGTGCGTGTTCATGTTTAACAATACTGTTTAGTGGAATATATATTCGAGGGATGTTCAAGTCACACCGGTCCTTTTGTTTGTGCAGAATAACAGAACACAGTTATGAGAGTCACAACTCACTTTCTATCTCTATATAATCCCCTGCTACACGAATGCACTTATCCCAGTGTTTCACTAGTTTCACTTTTCTCAGTACACCAACGCCATGATCAGACTGCTTGCTTCATCATGTCTGAAACACTGGCCTCCCAAGAACTCCTTTAACGGTCCAAACGTGGAAATGTGTCTCCGTAATCACCGTAATGTGCTTGAAGGACATTCATAAAGTCCTGGTTTGACTAGACCTTTGGATGTCCTCAACTTCATGGCCGTTCAAGCCACATCACAGGGCTGCATAATAGATTTTGAGCAAAGTGCTGGCTGCCGTCTTCCTCATACATGAGCTGACGGATGCTCATGATTGACTAGTAATGCTTTGACTTACAAGGAAAAACAGGGATGTTTGTATCTGACTTGGAAACAAAAAAAAAGATGCCGGATTCTTGCTATATCCTGGATGTATATGATTTTCCAGATATATAAGTTTTGTATGTCTGGACACTGTATTTAATATCTTCTTAATTTCACATTGTCAAAATTCTACTCATGTAATTTAACTCAATTGTATAATTAATTGATTAGCTATTAATACACCATGGTGTCATGTATACATATATACCAGTTTTGTATATACAGTAGTATACAATTATATACAGCTTTTGGGATTCGGAAATAAATAGGCCGGTAAGACCCATCCCCCCTCCCCCCCTCCCCTTCTGGTTTGATTGACCGGAGACAAAATGGTTATGATTGGCACAGTGTTGCTCTCAGCCCTGACACTTCTGCTTCTTTGTCTCCAGTGGGACCGCACGGATGATCATGAAACGGTTTCCGGTTTCCGTTTGCCAACTTTTATGGAAATCTGTTTTAAAATTTGCAGGACGTTTGGATGCATGAAATGAATATATGCTTGGCGTTTTCTCCGGTTTTGTGGCACGTAAATGTCAGCGAGGGTGTCCTGATCCTCCAGTGTGTGTACGTCGATGTCTGTGGGTCATTAGTCGTAAACAGTACAGTCGTGCCAACCCTCTCTCTTTCTCTCTCAAGCACGGAGAGTGTGTGCTGAGATGTTTAGGATTCTCTCTGTGTTTGAAGCCGAGAGGAGGAAGTTTGTGGTGGGGGAAGCACTCGAGCTCCCTTCCCCCTGCCTGTGGATCATTGTCACTACTGAATGGAGCTTTGACTGGTTCCAGACGACTGGGCCAGCACCACAAAGCTCTTCACACACTGATAAATGGGTCTCTGCCCGCAGTATTGTGGATCCTTGGGCGAACCCCGGAGCATTCTGGGACTGCTGGACAACAGGCTTGTCAGTGAGTGAAGCAACACAGATGGGCCTGAAATGCAAGGCAATGCAAGCAGTCAGTCAGACAAATCAGTGCTGGCATTAAGTGTATGTGTGTGTGTCTTTTGGAGCAAGGCAGAGATTTATCCCACTGCTTTTTGCTTGATTCCAGAGAGTCATTGGCTGTGTGGATTGCAGTTAATGGCTCTTTGTTAGCAGTTAAGAAACCTTCAGTAAAGAGTGTATAATAGGTGCATGGGCACTATGGGTATTTTACACACACACCCCTCTCCTACACTTTCTCACTGTTTTCCCCTCATTTTAAGGATAAACACGCCTTTGTTTAAAATGGTACTAAAGCAAGTCTTCATGCCGTTGCAGGGCGTACCCCAGCTCCCGTGCGCCAAGGCCTTGTACAACTACGACGGCAAGGAACCCGGCGACCTCAAGTTCGGCAAGGGCGACATCATCATCCTGCGCCGGCAGGTGGACGAGAACTGGTACCACGGCGAAGTGGGCGGAGTGCACGGCTTCTTCCCGGCCAGCTTCGTCCAGGTGATCAAGCCACTCCCACAGCCACCACCTCAGTGCAAGGCCCTGTACGACTTCGAGCTGAAGGACAAGGAGGCTGACAAGGACTGCCTTCCCTTCTCAAAGGTGAGGAACTTGTGGGCCATTGTACTTTAACAGGTTTATCAAATAATAATTATTATTGTATACATCATGTACAGTACAGGCCAAAAGTTTGGACACACCTTCTCATCTATCTGTCAATGTGTTTTCTTTATTTTCATGACCATTTA
>JAOTQY010000023.1:3360651-3372927 GCA_026413445.1 Dolichallabes microphthalmus | reverse complement strand
TCTTGGTCTCATCAGACCACAGGATGTGGTTCCAGTATTCCATGTCCTTAGTCTGCTTGTCTTCAGCAAACTGTTTGTGGGCTTTCTTGTGCACCATCTTCAGAAGAGGTTTTCTTCTGGGATGACAGCCATGCAGACCAATTTGATGCAGTGTGCGGCATATGGTTTGAGCACTGACAGGCTGACTCCCCATTCCTTCAACCTCTGCAGCAATGCTGGCAGCACTCACATGTCTATTTTCAAAAGCCAACCTCTGGACATGACGCTGAGCAGGTGCACTCAACTTCTTTGGTCTACCATGGCGGGGCCTGTTCTGAGTGGAACCGGTCCTTTTAAACCGCTGTATGGTCTTAGCCGCCGTGTTGCAGCTCAGTTTCGGGGTGTTAGCAATCTTCTTATAGCCTAGGCCATCTTTGTGTAGAGCAATAATTCTTTCTTTCAGATCCTCGGAGAATTATTTGCCATGAGGTGCCATGTTAAACATCTAGTGACCAGTATGAGAGTGTGAGAGCGATAACACCAAATTTAACACACCTGCTCCCCAAGGACACATGAGACCTTGTAACGAGTGACATGACAACGGGAAGGGAAAAGGGCTAATTGGGCATTTACATTTAGGGGTGTACTCACTTGTTGCCAGCAGTTCAGACATTAATGGCTGTGTGTTGAGTTATTTTGAGAGGACATCAACTTTACACCGTTATACAAGCTGTACACTGATTACTTTACATTCTATCATATCTTTAGTGTTGTCCCTTGAAAAGATATAATAAAATATTTACAAAAATGTGAGGGGTGTACTCACTTTTGTGAGATACTGTATATATATATATATATATTAGTCCAAAATAAAGCTCACAGTCTGAATTCTTCCTGCATTTGTCTTGTCATTTTTATGCTCAGGTGGCTGTACTATGTAACCATTCCACTCCTTTTGCAGGGAAATACACCTGTCCATAAATTAAATTAACAAACTGTTTCAATTCTTAAATTTTTGCTTTACTTAAAATGGAATTTGATGCTTGCAACAGCAAGCATGTTAACAGAAATAAATAATCCATTAAAACAACAAAATAGTTCCCTGCAGACATTATTGCATTAAATAAAAAAAAAAAAAATGAGCAGTCATTAAAATGTGCCAAAAAGTTATACATCAGAGATGTTCTCAGGCTGATCAGGAATTTAAGCAGTTCCACGACTGCCAACTCCACAATTAACATACTTTCAAAAGACATACCTGCTGTAAAACAGGACAAATTAACCTTTCAGAGCTCAGTCTAGAGCAAAGTGTTCTTAAAGGGATAATGAGGAAATCATGTGTTCAGGCACTTTTCTTCACTCCAATTATAATGCTATTCCTCCTCCTAAAACATGGCCAGTGTGTCTTCTTTCTAACTGGGGACGGAGAGAAGACCATTCTCATCAGCTGTGTCCAAGACCTTACAGATCACTGGAGACTCAACCTAGGGAGAACAAAGAAGAAACATGAAGAAAAGCACAGTTCAAAACCTCATGTCTATTTTATTTAGCCAATAAAACAAAGCATTGAGCTTTATTTCAGAGTATTAGTCATTCACATCTGCTTACCCCAAGGACATACTGGCACGTCTGAGGTTCCAAAAGATAAACAACAACAGCATGAGGAGACTCAGATTCCTTACACCTGAAAGTAAAAGATGGCAGAATTTATACAAACACTTACTGGTTTAAATTTACTGGTTTAAATACAGTATTTTACTGTACTTTTACAGAAAAACTTACAGTAAGTGACTTACTTGAGCTTCACAATGACCTGTCTTGGCTTCCCTGTGAGGTCACACACATCTCCATGGCCATAGAAATGGGATACCACTCTGGAATAATATGTGGAATATTAAGTAGGGGAGAAAAGTGTGTATACATGTATTTAGGTGTGTGTGGTGTACTGTGCGAAGGTTTTAGGCAGAAATGCTGTAAAGTAAAATTGCTTTAAAAAAAAAAAATACATAAAATAATAATAGTCCGCTTTTTGAAAATTGATTAAAAAAAATGTTTTAATCAATTATCAAAAGTCAGTCAACACAAGATAATCTAAATCAAGTCAATATTTGGTTGATTACCCTTTGGTTTCAATTCTTACAATTGCACAAAGTCAGGAATTTTGCGGGATCAATATCAGGATATGATTAATAACTTATACCAAGCAGGTGCTAATGATCATCAATTTCTTTATGTAGGTTGATATACAGTCAAATACAGGCAACAACTCGAAGTAATTGTTTCTTATATGACTTAATCAGTCTCTCACATCTTTGTGGAATTTTGGCCCACTCTTCTTTACAACATTGCCTCAGTTCATTAAGGCTTTTGGGCACTGGCTTATTGCACAACCCTCTTAAGGTCCCATCACAGCATTTCAATTGGGTTGAGTTCTGGAGTTTGACTTGGCCATTTAAATACCCTCTGCTTTTGTAGAGGTCTGCACAACTTCTGATGATCAATTACTCAAGGGCTGATGATCAACAGCACCTGGCTGCAACTTACCATCTTAATTCATGTGGAAGCAATAAGAGAGTACTTAGTATTGCCTACATTCCTTTTTCTTGTTGGCTTTTTGTTACATGGTGTTGTTTGGCTGAGGTTGTATTTGCCTAATTCTATGATCAGCTGGGGTATATCTAGGGGTATATCAAAGTTGTATCTTAGTTTTACGAATTCAGCTGCTGAGAAAATGAAAATTTCTCTTTGGTGATCAATAACGTTATCTTGAAATATTTAACTTTACATGCAATTAATTTAGAATATATAAGTACTTGACTTTTTAAATTAAATTATAATATAAAATATACTTTTTCCACAACATTCTAATTTTTCAACATGCACTGCGTACAGATTTCAAGCAGCACCTTATCACCAATTCCTATTCACTGTTTTTGAGTCCTTGCAAGCACTTTAACAGTCAAAGTAAAGCTGTAACTATGTTTGCTCGGGAACAGCACAAGCTGCCATTTTTTTTCTTATAAAGCTGAGGAGAGGGGGTGAATAACCTGGCAACTGTTTATAGCTATTGTAACTTACGTGACAACAGGAACTAACATAACTGGAAAATGATCATCTGGGTAGTAACAGTAACTCTACTATGCAGTCTATTTGTCTTCACTTTACACCCCTTCTTTTATTTTATATGGGTTATCTTACTTAACACATCAGGGTGCCATATTCATACATAAAAGAGAAATATGTAGATGTCATACTTCACTTTTTGGCTTCCCTCTTCTTTCAGCTGGTAGGCGCGTGCCACGTTCTTCTTGGCCCACTCTAAATGCTCATCATGATTCCAATTGCCCACCACAACAATACTCGTCCCCTGTTCTTTGTCCTGAAACAACATGAAATCAAGTGAATAAGTCATGCACAAACAGTATTTCACCACTTGTGTAGAACTTTTTAGCATAGCTTAATTATCTTTTCAAGATAACAGTTGGGCAGGGTGCACTATATCGATTCCATATAGAAACCACATATACACTGCCCCTTGAAGCTTAAATCTTAAAACTTTTATGCATGGCATGATGGTGATCAGTCAGTGGCACTGCTGAGGCGTTACTGAAGACCAGGTTACTTTGATAGCAGCCTTCAGCTCGTCTGTATTGCCGGGTCTGGTGTTTTCTCTTCCTCTAGGTCAGGTGAGCGGGCCAATCAAGCACAGTACACTCCTGATCAGTCAGCAAAAGTTTTGGCACTGTGGGCTCCTGCTAGAAAAGGTAATTGCCATCTCCATAAAGCCTGTCAGCAGACAGAAGCATGATGTGCTCTGAAATCCCCTGGTAGATGGCTCTGTTGACTTTGGACTTGATAAAATAAAAAAAAAATAGTAGTCCAACATGAGCAGATAACATGACGCCCCAAATCATTACAGAGTAACTCGTTCTTGCACCTCTCCACTCTTCTTCTAGACTCCGGCACATTGAGTTGAGATCAATGATTAAAAACTACTTTAATCTGGAAAGAGAACTTTGGGCCACTGAGCATTGGTCCAGGCTTGACATTAGTAATGCAACAGTTGTAGCCCATTTAGTGAAGAAGTCTGTGCATGATGGCTTTTGATGAAGTACCTACAGCCTTACTCCACGTGAAGCACTTCCAGATTCTTGAATCGGCTTGGCTTGACAATCTTCTTAAAGCTGTAGTCATCCCTGTTGCTTAGGCACCTTTTACAGCACCTTCTGTAGGTTGGACTGAGGTGATAACCTTCTAGGCAAGTGTCAAGTTAGTAGTCTCTGGTGTGTACTGAGCTAGGCTGATGCATGGTATTTCTACTGTACGATAGTAATTTACTCAAACTTTAAGTGGAATATTCTAATATTTAGGAATACTGGATTATTGATTTTCATAAAAACAGCTTGAAATGCTTCACTTTACACACAATGAATCTAGAGTATGTAAGTTTCACTTTTAAATTAAATTCCGGATTAAAATTCCAGATTCTAATTTTTAAGGAAAGATTATTTGTCTCCCAGACTTGTTACCATATCAATACCACCACAGCTAAAGATCATAAAACTGGTGATGTTGGTGAAGAGGAATGGAAGGCACTTCCAAAAGAAAGATGTGCCAGGCTTGTAGAGCAAGAAGTTCTCTTTAAAGTGTTTTTTTTTTCTTTCTGCAGTGAATGACTCTCTAAAGTCATACAACATAATAACAGGTACTGGGTAATTCTGTCTGCAATCTCCTGCCAAGAAATTTCCCCACCATGGGACGAATAAAGCTATAATCTCATCTTGTTCACTTTCAGTTCCTTTTTTTCATACAACCCCGTACACCCTAAAAAGAGAGAGCTAATTTATATTGATTCCTAGATGGTTTAAAAACAGATGCATGATGAAGGGGCCTATGTTAAAGCAACATTCTGCGCTGTAACTGCATGGTTACTATTGTGCACAAGTTCAAAAGTAGATCCAAACTCTTTGTAGTCTAGTCTGTAAGGTATGTTGATTGTATTTACAAATACTTCCTCTCACCTCATGATATTGATGAACATGTTTGCCATAGCAGAATTCGTATTTCCACCATCCCACGCCCTAAACAGATGCATACAGTATGTACAAGGTTGTGAATGAATCATGACTTTACATGGCAAACAAAGTAGCAAAAAAAAAAACAGGACGGTAATATTGGTAGAAAACCATAAAAGACTTATTTAGTTTCATGTCCCTTTTTCACATTGACATAAGACCTTAAGGAAACACATTATAAGAACACTCTTTAAAACCTCACCCCATGTAGACAGTATGAACCGCTCAGAAATTCCTTGATGAGCTGCTCATCAGTGAGGCGAGATATGTGGGTAGTGCCGACTGTAACCTGGGTGTGTCCACCTACTGCCATGGGTTTGTGGGTAGAGGTAAAGGCCTCTTCCCGTACAGGTGATGTGTCCTCCTGAAAGAGATAAAGTTCTGCCTAAAAATGTGGTTTTCTCATTAAAGCCAGATTGAGTGTAAAGCTGTGTGTGTGAAATGGTGTTTTAGTCATCTTTTAAACCTTAGAAATAAAAAATAAATAAATACATTTAAAAAAATGATACTATAGAAAATAACACGATGGGACAAGCAAAACTTGACAGTACGTGTACCAGTTGAACAATAACTTAAGTGCCTGCTCAAATTATAACCATCACCCTGAAATGAATGTGCATGTGTTCTCACCTCTTGCTCCGTGGGAGGACTGAAGTGTGGCCTAAGAAGCTCCTCCTGCTGCTGGTCCTGGTGGGTGAGGCTGCGGGGCCTGAATGGAGAGCCTGCCAGTGCCTGGCAAAAGATGACATTCACTGGCGATGACTTGAACCTGAACATTTTGTGACAAGACAAAGGCATAACGCTAAGACATGGGAAAGAAACCAAACCTGTGGTTAGAATGACCATCATAGCTGTAATATGTTATGCCATTAGCTCCTGTGTGTTTATTAAGTGTTTAGTACCTACCTATACTTAGGGTGAGCACAGAGCAGTGGCGTCAGCACCACCACCTCGTATTCGCAGGTCGTCACCTCAGCAATGGACAGGATTTCATGTTTTGCTTCTGGGTGACACACGTACAGTACAGAGGTGGAACGAGGCGTATTTTGTTTCAATACACATGGGGTACCATTCCCCATCTTCAACGGGAAGTACGGCGTCAGCTGGCCTTCGATGTTCTTTGTTGGCACCTGGAATATTTAACAGCATTTTTCATATTTACTCAGACAAGAACAAATAGTCAACACTAATACTGTGGAATCATAATAAGCTTTTCACATACAGTGCCTACATATATACTAACAATTCCGATAAAATCTATTTAATTGAAGCGTTTTTGTCATTTTGACAGATCAGATTATCTACAGTAGAAACTTTTAATTAATAATTCCTGACTTCCTGTTTCCCTGTAGTATAAATATGACATGACACAGAGGCCTATTTCTCTTGTCCACTC
This sequence comes from Dolichallabes microphthalmus, assembly GCA_026413445.1. Lineage (NCBI taxonomy): Eukaryota > Metazoa > Chordata > Actinopteri > Siluriformes > Clariidae > Dolichallabes > Dolichallabes microphthalmus. The sequence continues at coordinate 3,366,477 of JAOTQY010000023.1, read as the reverse complement.
TTCGACATGGGAAAGACACCTTATTCAAGTAAGGCTGATGTGTGTCGATCTTCATAAGTCAAGAAAATAGCCACTGGCCTAAACTTGCCCATATCTACAGTCAGAAGTACCGGATTATAACATTCGGGGTGCCAATAATTATGGTACTCATGATTTCTTAATGTGGGATTTCTTCCCCATGAATAATTGTACTTCGATTAAAGGTTGGATTTTTTTCATTGTGGTTCTATATTGTTTTAAATATATAATAATCTATTAGAAGCCCAAGAACACATCTTAACCAGGGGTGCCAACAATTGTGGAGGGCGCTGTACAAATTAGCTGGTTGAGTTAATTTATTAGCACTTCACATACCTCAGTGTTGGTGTCTGGTGGTGATCTTTCATTGACAGCATCTTCTGCTTTACTAGGTTCTGATTCTGAGAAGCAGATAAGGCATATGATAAAATCCCATATGTTTAAAAGTTTAGTAATAATAATAATAATAATAATAATAACCTGCTGCAGACTCTGCGTTCTTGCTGGTCATGGTCCCCAGGTAATATTCCTGCATGTTCACTTTCTGCAGGCCCAGAACAGACAAGTCAGCATTAAAGCTGCATTAGTTCTATAAAAACAGTTCAGTAGATCCATATACTAGGTACCTTTTCCCCCGAACTAGTAACATGGTGTACTTGGCATTCAAAATAAACAGCATTTTCTGGTTTAAACCATAAGGAGAATTGGAAATGTCTAACAGACCTGACCGGTTTTCTTTTCCTCATGGTACTGCCTCACATGTTTCCCGTGGCACACCTCATAGGACCAGTAAGATTCAATCTGTAACAAACAGAGGACTTATTATACAAATGAACAGGAAGGATATTATAATGGTCAAAAAACAAGACTGTTAGTACAAAAAAAAATGCACAATGAATGTTTGCTTATAAACTTCTTTTTCATGGTCAAAATGGGGTGGCAACAACTTGGGGTCACCGTCAAGGACATACAGTTAACATGACATCCTACAGCAAAAACTTCAGGAGACACTAAGGACCACGACACCACAGTCATCCCTCTGCCATGATTTTATATACATGATCATTTTCACAAAGTCTGTATTAATGCATTTAACTATGCAGCCAGCTGGCCACACATCGCTATCTGGATGGATGCAAGGAAGGAAGGATAGATTTAACCAACTTTCGATTTCACTCTGAAATTATGTTTTTAAATAACGAAATCAAAGATGTGAAACTTGCCCTGTATGAGCAGCTGCTTTGCTGGAATAATGGAGCCAGTAGGGCAGCTGGGCTGTGTCCTGTATACTCCTTCTCGTCGTTCTGATGAAACGGGCATTAATAAGTGAAAAAACGATCAAATAAGAAAGATCAGGAGGAAGAAAGCACAGACAAATTATATTCAAAAACATATTTGATTGCTTTGACATTTAAATTAATCCAACTATATGAACTATTCGACTATTCTACTAGACAAGGTATTTACAGTAGTATCTAACAAATCTTTATTAGCTGGAAAATTGTACAGAGTCAAATGTTTAAATACACTAAAATTAAACAGGTCTGTAGCCTCATGTTAAAATAAATCACAACACACAGCAATAACACACCAACACACCATGACATTTAGGCATTTGGCAAGCGCCCTTACATCTAATTATTTGAGGGTTAAGGGCCTGCTCAAGGGCAGTGGCAACTTTGAGGTAGTGGGGTTTGAACCTGGGACATTCCAAACCGTAGTCCGTAATGACTTGGCTCATTAGTGGCTTGCACAAACCAAAATAATCCAAGACTCCCAACAGCTCACCTGTCAGTTGTAGGAAATTTAATTAAGGTTAAATACTTACTCTTCTCTGAAACTTTGTGGGCTATGTGATATCCAATAGCGTAACAATGCATATTATAATCATGCCCTTTGTTCATTTTTCGTTCCATGCCACTTAATTCAAGAGTAACACAGATTCAACATTTGCACTCAGACAATGGTGCAGTCTCAATCAAAACATGCCAGAGACGCATTAAACAAATTTATGGAGATTTTCAAGCCCAAATTTAAATGCGGATGATCATTCACTTAAATGTCTACCTTTATCGTTTAGGAACCACAGTGTGCTATAGTAATGTAAATAAACGTGTTTTGGGGAAAGAATTAAGGGATGGTTCAGCTGTAGGTTTCTCGCATGCCACAGTGTCTATCCCAAGCCTGGATAAAATGGGAGGGTTGCGTCAGGACATCTGGCATAAAACCTGTGCGGATGGGATGGTCTGCTGTGGCGGGCAGCCCCTCAATCGGAGCAGCTGAAAGACGAACAACAACTTGGGCAAAGAATTCGCAAAGATCATGATGTCAGTTTTAACCCCCAAGAAATCATGAATCATATTTAAAATTTTGTTGAATCACACAGTAAATCAAGCTTATGGTTCAGACACTGACAACTTGATCAGGTATTTGATCTTTGTGTAATATGCAATATTCAAACAGAACAGATTTCCATTTATTACATTTTTATCTTTACATTGAGCAAGGCTGTTGAGGGTTAAGGGCCTCGCTCAAGGGCCCAACAATGGCAACTTGGTGATGGTGGTGGTTCGAACCTGGGACCTTCTGATCAGTAGTCCAACATCTGAACCTATGACCTACCCCTGCCCAGGGGTACAACAGATTGTGTTTTACAGTGACTTAGGGATGTAAATCATACTAGTAAACCCTCTCATACATGATCAACCAAGGTTATCCTGAGGCGGTGGTGGCTCAGCATGTTAAGGCTCTGAGGTCGACGGTTCGAGCCCCAGCTCTGCCAGGTTGCCACTTGAGCAAGACCCTTACCCCTGTCTGCTCCAGGGGCACCATATATTGCTCTCTGAACCAAGCCTACTAACAACAGCTGGATATGTGAAGAATAAAGAATTTCACTATGCAGTAACGTAGATGTTTGACAAATAAAGACTGAACGTAACTGAGTAATGAGCTGAGAGTTTAATTTCGGGAATTAAACTTGTTGAAAAGTTTTACCTCATCTCCTTTAGACAAAGAAGGCAGTAAACACTTGTATTTCTCCTTTTCTGTGGTTGTCATAATAAGGAAGTCATCTTCTTCATAAAGGGCTCCAGATGAAGGCTTTGGAGAACAGAGCAGGTCATCAGCATCTCATGTCACTGTTATGGCTCGTGCCACATGAAAGTGATCACGTGATCCACAAACGCGGAACTAAGAGCACAGCTAGCCATAACGCACCACAAACACAATGAATATGCGTGAATTAATATGAAAAGTGAATGTATTCTTTAAGCGCGGTCTGCGTAAAATGTCTGCTACATACATCGTTAATGGTAAATGAGTTTCAGCAGGATTTTTATTTTAATGAAAGAAACAAGATAAAATGGATCAATACGTCGGAGGGTTAGCCTCTTAGCTAGCTTGAAATGCATTTTACAGTTCTGACAGCATTGATATTTTTTATTATTAGTTTTTACCAAGGTGACGTGTTCCCCAGGCCAGTTGATTTTGAAGGGAATCTCATCTGTTAATAAATGCGAGGCTCCGCGATTTGCTTTCGCTCCGATACACAGCAGCAGCAGCAGCGCAGAAACACACACAAAACACAAGCGCATGGCTCCGACTAGCCACTTCATCCGGTCTTTATGGAGACATTGGTCGGTTAAGGAGACAGACTTTATCTGTACTAGTAAATGACTCTCAGACCCGACCACACACACAGAAATGAAACAGCAGGGGGTCAGAGCTAGGGCTCAGAGTCGAGCACAGACAGAATCGACTCTCTGATTCGAGTCATTGGGAGTCGACCGAAGCTTAAGGAGTCGATTCAGCTAAATGAATCCTATTTGGCAGTGGTGAACCGTCACCTCCTGACACGATATTATGAAACGCCGGTTAGCTGCCGATTCGATTAATATTGCAAATACTCAATACACATTGTATATACAAATACCACACCTCCTGTATATTCGCATTAAGAATTAAAATTTTGTAAGGAATTAAATTCGGCATGCAAGGCATTTTCAGCATACGAGTGAACAGACCGATCTGAACCAGAAGCTAACCGGCTAAGTGGGAGCTGTTCAGCTGCTTTTATTTTTCATTTCGTGCAAGATTTATAGCACCATGGGTCCAAGAATGTTATGAAGGAGTGCAGCAAGAATAAAATGTAGCCACATTCAATTTCGTTTTTTAAAAGTAGCCGGTGCCAATAAATGAAGGTTACGTGAGGTTTAATGACTATTTATTTTATATTTTATATGTCTTTCCTAAATGTTTTGATTCTTTTTACCACTGTATATAAGAATCATGATTTTTAAACCTTTAAAAATAGTTTAATAAGTAATGAAATGTAGCCTCTTTCTTATAATATTTAAAAACAAAGTACAGCTTTTAAGCAATACCTCAAACACAAGAGTTTAACATTTAACTGAGCAGCACATGTATCTGTCATCCATCATAATTATTATTTCTAAACAAACTTAGCAAATAGTTCCCTCCTACAACACGAGATGTAAATTTGTAAATAGTTCAGAGTGCGCCACCTGTAGGATTATTGTAGAATACAACAGTGACATTTTACGGCCTCAAATCTCAGTAATCAAGGTCAATCTCACTGAAAACCAGACAAATTCTGCTTACCGGCTGATCGACTGGTTCATCTCTATTATAAATGTAAATATAGTTTTTTTTTAAAAATGGCTACAAAGTTACATAAAGACCCAAAGCCTTGTATTGAGTTTTACAAACTGAGATATCTATTTCCATTTAAATTTGTGACATTGATTTTTCTCTGCGTGTGTCTCACCTGCAGCGTCCGGCCGCTGGACAGCAGAGTGTGTGTTCGGTCTGGATTTAAAAGCAGGCCATCTTTCAGCCACCTGATTTTGGGAGTAGGGCTTCCATCCACGTGGCACTCCAGCAGCGTGGACTTGTTCACCAGCACCGTCACGTCATCAGGGACGTCTCTGTCAGCTCCACGGATAGAGGGAGGCACTGTATGAAGAAACACACACACACACACACACACACATTGTAATGACTGATTAATGTTAACATCCAGCAAATAAACAGAGCTTCCACATTCTGAACTTCAATACGTACACAGGACTCTAACATCATACTGGACTGAGTCTTCTCCAGCCTCGTTAACAGCCACGCACGTATATCTTCCAGAGTCCTCGGTCTGAGCTCGGGGGATCTGTAGCACTCTTCCTCCTATGTACGAAACACAAATTACACATGGCAGCACTTTAAGTCAATTTCACCAATGTGGTCAACGCTATCAAAGTGTTACACTAAATATATCCACGCACATGGAGAGTGTAGTGCAGTGTACTCACCGGGTAAGATGAGAACTCTGCTGCTGGAGCTGAGCGGCCGTCCATCTTTGTACCAGGTGAGAGTGGGAGGCGGGACGGCATTGGACTCACAGTACAGAGAGATGGGATTATTCAGAATGACATCCTTCACCTCACCAGCGGAGGCGATACCTGAGCTAGACACGCCATTCCTCTGGAAACTAGGGGGAACTGATGAGAAAAGAAACGCATCATCATATACTACTCATAAACTGACAGATCCTCAACAGACATGAGAGTGAAAAAGTGATTGCCCCTTTCTGATTTTTTTTCTTTTTTTTCACATATTTAAGTGTACTTCTTGATTCAACAGGTCTGGCAGTAATCGGGCAAGTGAAATTTGGTTTTTTTCTCTTGATTAGTGAAATCATCATTTAAAAACTGCATTTCTCTATTCATTCATTCATTCATTCATTTTCTATACCGCTTTATCCTGTTCAGGGTCGCGGGGGACCTGGAGCCTATCCCA
>JAOTQY010000023.1:3327096-3347049 GCA_026413445.1 Dolichallabes microphthalmus | reverse complement strand
CTGCTGGAAACCACCTAAATAAACCATAGCACATGATTGAACATGTGATGATATTATATTTTCATCTTTTGCAATGAGATTGCACTCCAGCTCTCTCTCTTTCCATATAATCACTCAGTGATGTGAGTTTCTGGTTTATATTGCCTTCTTGATCATTGAGTTTGACATCTGACATTTGCAGTGTCTTCACTCCTCCACTTCTATGTTGAATTTCTGATTATTATGATGTTGAATGCTCTGAGAAGCTTTCTAGGCTCCATGAAGAGAAGCAACACTCTTCACAGTGCAAGAGCATCTCCATGCCCGAAAAAAGGTAAGAGATGTAAGGAACCTCAGTAGTCCAACCAGGGACAGTCGAGGCCAGTGGTGATCATTGCATTTATTCCCAATTTCACAACCATGGTAGGACCTCCGGTCAGCATTCACATGCACATTAACACATTAGGGGCAATTTGGGAACGCCAATTAGTCTAATCTGCATGTCTTTAGATTGTGGGAGGAAACCTGAGTACCCGAAAGAAATCCACCAGCATGGAGAGAACATGCAAACTCCAAGCACACAGACCCCAAGACGGGTCCAGTCCCTGGAGGTGCAAGGCGACGGTGCTAAACACTACGTCACCAACACTTCTATTAGATTTCGACACTTATAACCAACTTCTTCATGTGTTGCATCAGGCCACATTGCACCCCTTTATTACTTATTTTACTAAAGTAATGTCACAGTTTATAGACTATGTATATTGCAGCATGAGGCTTCTTATTCTTTATATGAGTGAATGGTGAAAGGGTACACACCAGTACGCCATCTTTAAACCATGTGATAACTGGTGGAGGTGTGCCGGTGACATCGCACACCAAACTGGCGGGCTGGTTCATCACCACTGAGACGTTTGATGGCAGGCTGCCATCGCGCACATCAGGGGGCACTGAAAAGCAGGAGGGAAACAGATGTCTTTACAGCTTTCCAGAACAGGTTAATGTATTTAATATGAAGCTCAATCCCTTTGTAATGACTTATTTCTATGATCAACTTCAATTTCTATGATCAACTTATTCTCATATGTCCTATTGATTCCATAATGACTAACATGGTATTCACCGTTAACTTTGAGTTGGTACTTCTTCTCTGTGCTGCCGGCATCGTTAGCGGCTGTGCAGGTGTACTCTCCATTGTCCAGAGGTGACACCGAGGCCAGGATGAGCAGGGTGCCGTCCTCCAAGATAGACACCCCGGGTTCGTTCCCTGTCAGCTCCTGACCGTTCCTAAACCACTTAATTACTGGCTGAGGAAAACCTGCATGATCACAGAACGTACTGTAAAGCAGCACTCCAAACAGCCAGCTCTATGCTCTGCTGAAGTGTACAAGACGCTAGGTTACCTTTGGCGGGGCAGGGAAATGCGATACGCTGGTTTGCAACTCTCTCTTGAAGAGGACTGTTGAACGGGGGTTCGGAGACCTCCACTACAGGGGGAACTATCAGACCAAATCAGAGTTATGTGCACAACAATGTTAGCTCTGCTTTTCACTTGTGCATTAATTAATATGCAGTTACAGTACAATACATGTGTAAACAGACTTTGTGGACAGGAAATTTTCTCAAAATTGTTCAAATGTCTTCATTCTTCATTGACTGTATGCCAAAACAATTCCATGCACCAGACTTTCTCTAGTCATGGTGTACATGTGAAAACATTATATATGGGATTTAGTCAATGATTATTTTAAAAAAGTGGTGCGTTTTTAAAGGTAGATAAGGTGTGTTTATACAGCTCAGTATGAGTAACTAAGTCATAAATAAAGAATATTATAATAATTTGCCAAGTTCCATCTCACACAATGAAGATACACACACTCACAGTCACTGGTTGAGGTATTTGTCATATATGATGGTGTGACAGTTATACATAAGTGCTTTTACCTGTAATGATAAATACGAGGGGCATTCAAGGCAAACTGGAACTTGTGATGAAATTTCTCAGGAATGGTGGCATAAGAGCAGTACAGTGATGAGACGATTAGCTGCAGTAAAACAGCTGAATGTCCGCATGTCCAGCCCTGGCCAAGGTGGCTTGAAGCCACTGCAGACGTTCCCATGAACATTTAGTGAGTGGGACACCTGATCCCGAATAACTCAATTTGAAGAAGAGATGTGGCTGGGAGTTATTGCCACATTTCCCGTACAGTCCTGACCTCACTCCAAGTCATTTCCACATGTTTGGGCCATTAAAGGAGTTCCTGGGAGGCCAGTGTTACAGACGGGTCAAGGCTGGTATCGAGGTACTAGTGAAACACTGGGATAAGTCCATTAGTGTAGCAGGAGATCAGGGAGTTTTTACTTTCTTAAATGTGTCCTGTTATTCTGCACAATCATAAGTCCCGGTTTGACTTGAACACCCCCAGTACCTATACCGTTTTCACTATCATTACCAATGTTCACTAAAGTCATGTAGTCAGTTGTTATCCAAGCATCCCTTTTCCCAGTAGTTTCACTGGGCACCTCACCTTGTACCTGCAGCTGGATACTGGCCTTGTCCTGTCCTGCCATATTGCTGGCCACGCAAGTGTAAACTCCCTCGTCCGTTAGCGCCACCTGTAGGACAGTCAGCGTTCCATCTGGGGAGAGACTGTATTGAGTCCCGTCTGCCACCAGGGTGGTGTTGTGCTTCTTCCAGCTCACTGAGGGTTGGGGGACTCCCTGGGCCACACAGGGCAGGTCTATGGAATGCTCCACCTGGACCTTCATCACACGTGGACCCGGCAGGATACGAGGAGGCACTGGGGGAGGAAATCAGTCAAAATAATGACAGCTACACTAACCTTTGTCAAATAAAAAATTTGCGATTGAAAGTTTACTAATTTTAAAGATGATGATGATGATGATGATGACAACCAATCAGTGGAGCTACTCATCTCCATCTACTCATCTTTTTTTCAGTATGTATGGAATCAGCAAAATAAAACGCTCAGTGTTTCATGGTTTTGCCTTCTGTCATTTCGACATCTGACATCCTTGAGTGTGTTTCTCTGAATCACTATAATCTCAACCGTTCTGAAAACGCTCATGCTTAATTGTAGAGACGCTAGGTGAAAAACATTCTCAGTCATCATCTGGCCACAAACGTGTCCACAAACGTACATGCTCGCACATGCTCACTATCAGCGGGTTAGACAGGGGGAAAAACATTCAAAATTCCATTTAGATAGAAAGAAACAAAAAACGTTCATAGCTGCTATAATCATTAGAAGAACTTAAAACGGTATCTATCTCTGAAAACGAGTCAGTGTCTCAAAACCGAATCGGATCCCTTGGGATTGAAAAGCAGCAGGTCTCAGTTTGGAATTACAGCTATGTCAGGGTAATAAACACATCAAGCTCAGCAGGATTTGATTCTGACTGATGGTTTTATGATTAGCACAAGTCAGCTGGTACCTGTAGCTGACCGGTTGAATCAGGTTTTGCGATGGACAACAGACCTTGATGTTTCATACATATACAGTATTCTTCTGTGATGAGAATGCCAGCCACGATCAGGGACATCGTATATCATTCGTGCGTAATTCATATGGACATACACATGAAAACTGATCTGTCAAGGTATTACAATGGGTAGAAAATGCACTCTTATTAAATTTGCAGGTTTCAGATGTTGATGTCATATAAAGACAGGAATAAAGATCAAGTCAAAAATGTCAGGGAGTTTGCAATGGTTAATGTGACCTTAAAAGCAATAAAAGAAGTAGAAAAAACGACAATTAGGTCAAAAATTTAAGTCTTCTTTATCTTTATCTTACGTACTGTATGTGGATATAAAGAAGCATAGTGCTAACATCACCATGCTTCCCAGTCAGTATGGAAGCGTTTTAATCATTTGTGTTGACTTTATACCTTAAAAAATATATGTCTTAAATATCAAGTTGCTTTCTTCTTTCCACCCTTCCTAATAAGGATTTCCAATAGCTCCCAGAAATTCTCTTTAGTTTTCTTTAGGTCTCTTGGGAGCCTAAACCCTGACCCATTGTAGAACATCTCTACAATGTCCCTCTATCACTACGTATACATTAAAGTCTTCATAGGGTTTCACGAACCATCCGATGCCCTGGATATTTCAGCTTTTCACAGATGCTTTGTCAGCTCCTTGTAGTTCCATGTATCCCAGGAGCACGCAATCATGAACATCTGATTTATACTTGGAGTTAATAAGAATCATTGATGTCTTATACCACGTTCCTTTAGGACATGATGCAACTGGGGTGTAGTACAGAAGGGTCTTTTTTTGTCCCAAAAGAAAAGTGTTCATGTGCTTTACTGTATTTTGGAGTATTTGTCCATTGTTTTGTTACTCTTGGGTCTTTTCTCAAACCCTCAGCTGCAACTAATCACTGCTGAAGGCCAAGCCAAAACAAATCCAGAAACCTAATCGTCTCTAAGACTTCAACAAATGGCCCTTTGTGGAGTTACCTCATGCTACTGCTTTTACATTAAGCAACATGGATTTGTGAGCTCCGATTTAAGCCTCAGTGCTTAGTGGATCGGATAAATGCATGTGTCACTTGTTAGCACTCTGGAATACCTGCCAATGATAGCAGATACAGGTCAAGAGCTTCAGTCGATTCATCTTCATTTAAAACATGATAATAGGGGGAAAAGGTGATTGCAATAACTAACTTCTGGATATCTTTATACAATTGAGATGTATAATTGAGACGTGTCTAGTTTAGCGATGTGAACCCTTGTTGTACTTGTAAAAGTGTAAGAGTTGAAAAGTCTTACAGAAGACGCTGAGTCTGACTGCCTGGGTGAAGTTGCCAGCGATGTTGGTGGCCACACACAGGTATGTGCCGCTGTCTGTCACACGTGCCTCTGTGATCTTCATGGAGCCTGAGGGCAGCTGAATGTGTCTGTCAGACAGGCAGGGGAGAGGTGTTAGCAGTTAATGCACTGATTAGCAGGCTGGATATTGAGCTGTGTTAAATAATTCTGGATTGCTAGAAGAGGCACAATCAAGGGAAAGTAATCAACAACATTTCACCCCCCAGTGACCGCTTGATTCGGAATTGATTCATTATCTGTAACAGCATGCATCATGGGAAGTCGTTCATATTAACACAGTGCTCTACAAATGGCATTCAAGTCAAACCAGGACTTTCTTTCATTCTTAGCCGCAGGATAAACATTTGAATGGTGCAAACATTTTAAATAAGGCCGTATGAATGATGATCCCAGCCAAGGTGGCTTGCATCACGAATGGCATTCTCTTTTTGTGGGGATAATCCACAATCTCATACTGATCACTACACCACTTGCACATTACAGAAACTCGACTGGGGCCATTAAAGGAGTTCTTGGGAGGCCAGAGTTTCAGGGCAAGGCAAGGCAAGTTTATTTGTATAGCACATTTCAAACACAATGGTAATTCAAAGTGTATTATATAAAAGAGAAGAAAATAATCATAAGAAGAAATAGAAAATAATAGCAATAAAACTTTTTTAAATGATTTAAAATTTAATTCATAATCAAAATAAAACAGTTAAAAATATAAAATAAACATAAAATACAGTGCAAACAGTTCGGAGTCAGTTCATAGTAGATCTTGGCTATGGTGCACTGAGAAGACCTTCTAGTTTGATAGTATCCATGCACTATAGTGAAACACTGGGATAAGTGCATTAGTGTAACACTGGTTTGACTTGAACACCTCTCGTAATCCAATAATCATTTCTATAGTCAGGGCTTTATATCTAGAAGGATATAATCCATAAGGATTTTAAGCTTTCTGGTTTCTCACTGTGAGAAAAAGAGGTTTTGGGTGGAAAGAGACTGAATGTAGCTGCTATAACATAAGTGAAGACAGGAACTAACTTGTCATCATCAAAAGTAACTATACAAAGACAACAAGCATGATGCGTTGCCCTTTAACGTAACTGTTACCAAGGTGCTGTGCTATAATACCAATGAAACACTGTTATTCGTTTATTTCATTTAACATCGCACACTGTTGCACCTTAACATCTTCAGTACTAACACTTTTGAGAACTTTAATGTGCCCAAGTCTGACGAAACAAAGCTCCTAAAAATAGGTTGGGATAACCTGGAATAGCAGCATGTGTGTGGCGTACCGATGTGCATGTGTGTACATGTTCACCTGGAGGAATGAGGGGAGATGAACTGCTTGTCTTTGGCCCAGGTGATGATGGGGGGTGGGACGCTCTGCACATCACAGGGGAGAGTGACATCATCACCCACCGTCACTGACATGTCTAATGGGTCTCTTGATCCTGACTGATCTCCAGCTCCACCGCCACTTAGCCTGGGTCTCACTAAAAGCACACACACACACACACACACACATATGAAATCTTGCGTCGGTATGGCTGATGTGCGCGCGTTCAGTTTATGCGACCGGGGGGGGATGCGCGTTCAAATCATGCGCCGGTATGGCTGTGGAGCGCGCGTTCAGACCATGCAACGGGGGGGGGGATGAGCGCGTGACGATCATTGCAAAAACATTTTTTTGAGGGGAACCGGGCCCCCATAGAACCGGCCCTGGTACCCCTAGAAATTCTTATGAATTCACCTGAGTGATTAAAATATTAATGGGATATCTTTATGATTTACAGAAAAGTTTGTCTGTCACAAGTCTAAATTCCCTTCTTTAATGGCTAAGGTTACAGAATATACAAATGTAATACGGCTCAGTGAGAACTGACAATATCACAATACAAATTTTTCTCAGATATTAATATTAATTTTGATTAGCACTTTGATTTTTGAAAACACATAAAAATTTTATTTATATTATGTATTTATAATGTACAATAAAACCTCAGATTACGAGTAACGCGGTTTACGAGTGTTTCGCAAGACGAGCAAAGATTTTTAATAAATTCTGACTTGAAAAACGAGCATTGTCTTGGATTACGAGCACCGAGTATAATGTATCACGCATGCGCTTCTTAATTTGACGCAGAGTGTCACGTGATCACAACTGAGCCAACATTTTTTCTCTCTCTTGCGCAGAAGTAATCATCTCCCCTGCTGGGTCTTAGTGCTCGTCACTTACTGGTATAATCAACATCCGTGTGTGTGTGTGTTTGTGTGTGTGTTTTTCTTTCTCTTGTGCTGCGGAGTGTGTGTTATGTGTGTGCACGCACGTAATTTGACACCGCGCCGGTTCACACACACACACACACACACACACACACACACACACACACACAGTGTGTCTGGATTTATTTGTACTTTCTTTTAAGGTAAAGTGCGGGTTAATTTGTTCTATTTTTACTTTATATTTTGTGTTAATTATATTTATGTATTAATTTTTTGGAGCTGTAGAACGAATAATTAGAATTTCCATTATTTCTTATGGGAAAAGTAAATTTGGTTTTACGAGTGTTTTGGAATACGAGCCCGCTTCTGGAACGAATTATGATCGTAATCCCAGGTTCCATTGTATATCATTCATTCTACGGCACAGTGGTGTAGTGGTTAGTGCTGTCGCCTTGCACCTCCAGGGTCCGGGTTCGATTCCCGGCCAGGCTCGATTCCCGTCTCTGTGTGCCAGGAGTTTGCATGTTCTCCCTGTGCTTGGTGGGTTTCCTCCGGGTACTCCAGTTTCCTCCCACAGTCCAAACATATGCGGGTTATGCTAATCGACGTTTCCAAATTGCCCGTAGTGTGTGAATGGGTGTGTGTATGTGTGTACCCTGCGATGGATTGGCACCCAGTCCAGGGTGTACCCTGCCTCTTGCCCTAAGTCTCCTGGAATAGGCTCCAGGCCCCCGCGACCTTGAATACAGGATAAAGCGGTATAGAAAATGAGTGAGCGAGAGTAATTCTACAAATTTCCTTTCCACACTGATGGAAGGCAGAAGAGAGGGAGTGAGAGAAGACACAGGCACATATTAGTCGGGCCTCTAACCGTAGACAGTGAGTTGGACCTTTCTGGAGCTGTATCCAGCCGCATTGGTGGCTGTGCAGACAAACTCCCCGGACTCGTTCCTCCCTGGCGACACGATGTGCAGACTGCCGTCCTCCTCCAGGAAGAACGCACCGCTGCTCAGATCCAGCAGCTCTCCCTGCTGTGACAAGACGCAGGATTTGGACAGAAACCACAAGAATGATTAAGTCTACAGTTACTGTCCAAATCATATTATCATGCATTCAGAGTTAAAATAAAGAATCGGCTTCTGGATGACACTGCAGCCACATTTATTAAAAGAAAGGCAGTCTAGATGGCAAGGATTAAAACGGACATTAATTTAAAGCGAAATACGCTGGAAAAGCAGAGTCATCGTTTTACATGTTTATTCTAAATGCAGCGAAAAGATCTTGTCCATGATCCATCTCCTGTCTCTATTGGTCAAACTTACAGTACGTGGCATTTACGTTTGCATTCTCCCATGATTATCTGGATCGGGTGTCTTTCATTTCATTTCATTAAAGTTAAATCTCCTGCTCCAGACAATAGTTCTCCCAAGCTTCCGATATGCATCGAGTTAATCAACATGGTCTTAATCCAGTTAGCACGGCTGCCAGGACAAGACACTGCTAGGACGTGGCATCTTTGCAAGGAAGCACATCTTAATCCTTCATACAGTATATAAGATTAATAAACCTATTTATGGACACTTTTGAGCTTTTGATGTTTTTGTTACACTGGCAGATGGAGAGAAGGAGGCAAAATGTCAATCTGCCAATAAAAGTAAACTTAAACAGAGGTGGAAGGTCACTAAATACATTTACCTTGTTACTGTACTTAAGTAGAGTTTTCACATACCAGTGAATACAGTACGTTTTACTTTTACTCAACTACATCCATCAGCAAATATCTGTAATTTCTACTTCATTGCGTTTTACAACCAGCATGAACTTGAGTTCTTCCAACACAAAAACTAAGAAAAAAGTAAACAGTTTCTCACTTATCTAAAGCCAAACCATCTTCTGATCTTTTTTGTGTAGTTCTTTAAAGTCACACTTGGGTTGGGAATCTTGTAGAGACCTGGCAACCTTGCCTTGCAAGCTTCAACCCAGGACTCATCATAATGACAAAGGAAAAAAGGTTTTCTGCCAAAGTTCTCTCGCATGCCTCCTATTTATATCTCTATCACGTAACTTTGATGCTTTTCCACAGTGCACGCAGCCAGTGTCTCAGTAGTGCTTTTCCCACAATCAGCGTGTTAATGTCTATCATGTGGACCTTGAGGAAATTCATGCTGAGTACTGATGTGTGCTCAACACACTTACACTAACGCATACACACACACATACACGCACACGCTTCCTGATGCACATCTCGTGCATTCCTGGATTCACCTGTGGTGTTCTGGAAAGTCCATTGAGACAAAAAATAAATCATGAGGTACACTTGTCCAGATGTGGCTCCAACAACAGAACTTTCCTATTCCACTAACTGGGCTCAGCCTAGCATCACAGCACCACATCACAGATATTCACTGGGCAAACTGGAAGGATTTAAACCACGAGGTACAGTAGTGTGCCAGACAAGAGCCAGACTCTCTTGTATTTTAATGTCGTCTTGAGGAATAGTTCTCCAGGCTTCTTAAAGGACTGTTTTGCAGCACATTTTCAGTCCAGTCCCTGTATCTGAGCAGTTTCAGAGGAACCATTTTTGTTTATTGAGCTAACCAGTGAATCATTCAAGCATAATAACATCTAACTTTAGGCATGAAACAGTGAGAGACAAGTGCAGATGATAACATTTAATCGGGATGGTGATTAGTATACTGGGTTGGAACAGACGAGAGGGGTAATGAGGTCGCTGCTGAGGTCCAAATCCGCAGTAGACTCTCTATTTTGTCTGGGAGCCAAAAGCATCATCTACTGCTGCTGTTATTATTATAATTCTTATGGTATTATAGTTAAAAGCCAAAGCCTGACTGATCGTTCAAATGAGACTGGTGTCAAACCATCATATGGGGATGGCTATGGTAAGTCAAACCATCCCTCTTTACATGCATGGTTTGCAAAAAAGCTATTCAGAATGCTCAGTTCGTCCAACTTTGAGGCAGATGAGCTACAACAAATCTAGACATCTTTGGGTTCCACTACTCTCAGCCAGTTACACAGAGAGGGACAGAGTCCCCCATCATCACAAGTGGAAAGGAGAAATAAAACCAGAGAATGTTTTACCTTAGCCCATGTGATATCTGGTTTGGGCACTCCATTGGCGCGACATGGCAAAGAAATGGGTGTTCCCTCTATGGTACTGAACACTTGAGGGCCGTGTTGAATAGTGGGCATCACTGAAGCAAAAACACACATAACAAAAGAACTGCCTTAACTTCTGTAGGCATGTTTCACTCTGATTATTTATGCAAGCACAATGCATAAAATCAAGCAGCTACAGTAGAGGTTAGGAATCCTGTAAAGGTCTCTAGGGTTGCGCAAAGAATGGCATAAAGAACTATTGGCTAAACTTTTTGAAGCTGACAGCAACTCAAGTAACCACTGTGGTGAGCAGGAAAGCATATTCAAATGCATTAAAAAGGAGACATGTTTATAATTATATGAGAGTCAGTCAAAAATTATTCGCACTCTGGCTATCCAATTTATTATAATACATTTTTTAGAAAAGACATTTCATTTTCTTACATAATCTCATTGCTTTTCAATACATTTGTCCATCTTTTAATAATCTTTTAGTATTTCTTAATCAGAATTAAATCTTCATCCTCGTAGGGCTGCTTTCCCTGGACCAAACGGGTGAAATTGCAAGATCACGACTATAGGAAGGATTCTTTAACACCTCAAAACGAGGTTTTAGCAGCGTGTCGACAGTTTAGGCTTCAACTCTTCAATAAGCGTCTCACTTTAACGAGCACTGGTGAAACTTTTTCCAGATAGTGTTCCAATACTTCTGGCCCTTAAGAATAACAGAAAAAACGTAAGCATTGACAAATTTTCCAGCTGATGGTTGAAGTTTGAACTTGGTCGGTGATTGAGGATGTTTCCATTCTATACGCTGCTGTTTACTCTCAGGCTCGTAGTGATGAATCCGTGTCTCGTCACCAGTAAAAGAGAAACTTTCACTTTATCGCTCCAAATTTTGCCTTCAGATATCCAATCTCTCCTGTTTACGCATCATTTCAGCACCAGGTACACCCTCAGATAAAAAAAAAACCCAGAATCACAAGAGTGCGTCCATTACAACATGACAATGTACAATTGAAAATCTCAACAGGTGAGGCTGGTGGTGGTTGAGTAGTGTTGTGGGGAAAGCCTTCCTGGCACCCTTTACCCCAAACAAGTATTGCTTTATATTACATTATAATGCATCATTACCCAGTAATAACAATACGGTTCTGGTGATAAAGCATCCACTGGGTCCCATCTTACCGTAAACGTTGACGGTCGTGGTGCGATTGCTAGCTCCTGCGAAGTTTTCCGCCACGCACGTATACCGTCCCTTATCCCCCACGCCAACTCTCTCTATATGCAGACTGCCGTCGCGCCGGATACTCACGTACGGCCCCGAGGTCACCTGTGTGCAGAATCGATGCAGAACATATCCATCTATGAATACAACGAGCAGCATAAGGAAGTCTGATAAAATGTGGAAGTGCTGTCGGATCTCACCAGGGTGTTGTCGTGGAGCCAGCGCCTCACAGGCAGCGGGTTTCCGGCTAGCAGGACACACGGCAGCGTGACCTGCTGCTCCTCGATTACGCTGACCTCTGCAGGGCTCAGCGCTATCACAGGGGTGACTATATACACAATAAGCACAAAGCACTCAGTGTTTCGCTTGTTACGTTTCCATGGTTAACTCTGAGCGTGTTCAAAATACATGCGTCACTCGGCCAGTGGGGCAAAGCAGAGACTTATGGGACAACCGAGGCTCGCGGGAGCACTTCGTTTTATGAGCTTCAGCCTACATTTGGCACATTTGGACCACACACCCTCACACACACACACACACACACACACACACACACACACACACACATCAAATCACTCATGTGAATTTATGTTTAGGAAGAAAAAAAAAGTTCTTCATAGCAGACGTGCCTTTTTATTATATGAGCGTGTGTGTGTGTGTGTGAGAGCCTGCTGATCTGATAAACGCCAGCTTTGAAGTCTGTGCAATGAGAACGCATCTCCCGGAAAAATAAAGAAAAGTCTGCTCTACAGTAGGAGTAGCTTTTCCTGTTCTTGCTTTGATTTATTAAATATATTCATCTGTATTTTTTTTTACATTCCCTGCATTCTACTTCATTCTATATATATATACATTAGATGAAATCTCTAAACACATACATATGTGAAGAGCTCTTTGTCATGAGATCCATATACTTGTTCGCACACACACACACACACTCCCAGAACATGAATGTTCTCGGTTGAGTTCAGTCACATCTGGTCATTCACTTCTGTATGAAGCAGCATTCCTTCGACTACACTAACGCCTCCCTCAACACACACACACACACACACACATACACACACACACACACACACATATCTAACCGCATGACTCACTGCTTATCCCAACTGAATCCCAACTCTAACCAATTAAATATACTGTACTTATTAGTTCTGTAATATTCAGAGAGCTCTTTAGCATGGATGGTGTACAGTACTGTACGAGTCCCTCCTCAATAACAGCACCGTGCAATCAAGGAGGTTATTCAAGGCTGTTGATCTGGTGCTTATCTCAGCAAAAAGTGTTTACGATGCAATTTTACAGCTGTAGCTTCCAAAGGAAATCCCACACAGCCAAGAGTTGTTGTTTTTTTTAAATCACACAACGCTACTGTCGATTTTTTATTTTTTTTTGTATCTAGGAGTGTAGAGAGGGTTGCATGCAAAGTCTAAAATATTACAGTTTTCCAGACATGCATTAAGCTTGGAGGATTGCATTGCATAATTAAGCATCATTTATCACAAGATGCAATTAATACAAGAGAGACTGTAAGATTTCTCACCCAGTCCCGTGACTGTCACTTGGACTTTGGCCTGGATTTTGCCAAACTGATTTTGAGCTTCACACACGTAAGTGGTCCCATCTTCAACCCACAAGTCTAAGACAAGAACAACAAGGACGTCATAATGAAAAACAGATTTTTTTAGGGGGGTGAAGTTGCATGAGAAAATTTCAAAAACTGTGTAACCGGGACAGAGGAACGAGCTTAACCCTAAGCAACCTGCGTTAAAAATTCCAAAAAATCATTGCAAAATCATAATTAAAGCCAGGGTTCTTCCACAACATTTAACCCAGTTACATATATGGTTGACAATCGTCATGTCAGTCAGGGACAACTCTGTGTAATAGAAGTAGCAGAGGTTCTTCTGATGGACTGCGGTTGTACTACATTCTTTCCAGTTTTTAAAAGGACTTATTTAATGTCGCTCAGCAGCATGTTTAATGCTTTGGCCTTTTTTTTATTACTAAATGTAACTTTTCCAGATTTATTTTTTTCTTCCTCCAGAACAGGTGTACTTGTTTTGAGATCACATGACACACTGACAGATGCCTTCTCATACCATAAAACCTCAATTTAAGAGGTTTAAAAAAACAAGACAGGGGCTAATACTTTTAAAAACAACCAAATTTTTTTATAAAACAACAACAAAAAAAAACTTGGCATGCAAATTTTATTGCGCTCCGGAGGCGAGTCCTTAAGGTGAAAATTTTGTATTGCAAAACGTGTTGTCCCATAGGAAATAATGTAAATGCAGATAATCCGTTCCAGCCACCCAAAATATTACCAATATTTACAATTTTCAAAACTATAACCATATTTTTTTGCATATGAAAACAATCCAAACATTTAGAAAAGCCATATAAATTAAGTAAAATATAAAATCAATAGACATTTTACTGTATATTACAATAACTGTGAACTGGACTTTGCACTGCTGCAGCACACACAATGGACACACTTTTTTTTTGGTTCGTGCCCCCCTTCTCTCCTTATGGTTACTGCACTGCTGCACTATGGTCACACTTTATTACATTACCTGCTGGGAAGATAATGATATAATGATATCTCGTTGTTATTTACAGTATACATAACAATGACAATAAAATTGTATTGGATTAACCCTTAATTAACCTTAATTTATGATTCCTGGAAATGGCTCAGTTTTCTTTCTAACAACTTAGCTGTTGTTCGGTTTGGCTCGATTTGGTCACTCGTATGCCGAAAATGCTTCATATGACGGTTCAAATTTCAGACAAGGTGTTCAAGTTACCACTGTACTTTGACTCCCAATGTGTTAGTGATATGTGCTATTGTGCATAAATTCTTAGCATATACAGTATTGTTCATGGCAGAAGCCGTACAGGTTGTAACATGTCAACACTTTCAAGGGAGTAAATACTTATGCACGTCATTCTAAAGTAAGGCATTTTATATTTATCTTTATTGTAGTTTAGATTGTGATCTGGTTAAGTTAAGGTTACGTCTGGTTAAGTTAATGCGTTTGGAAGATATTCACTCGTTATCTGCAGTTCTCCGTCTCTCTTTTGAGTGACAGAGCTGTGTCCATGGCGACGGGAGAAAAGGGCGGTGTTGTCCTCTCGCCTCCAGGTGACGCGCGGGTCGGGGTAGCCCTGGGCGTGGCATGCCAGGGTGACGTTAGAGCCGATGTCTGCGGCCACGTTGGAGGGCTGCCTTGTGAACTGAGGAGCGGCTACAGAGAGAGACATAGTGAGAGGGAGAGAGAGGAGATTAAAGGAAATTAACAAATTCACTGAACACTGCTAATGAAAGACACACAACTGAAAAGCTAACGTGACACTAGACTGCTTACAGCCAACATCCAGCCTGATCTTGGCCTGCGCGGTCCCTGCCAGGTTCACCGCCACACAGATGTAGTCTCCGGCATCAGCCGCTTCGATCTGCTGAATGCTCAAAGTGCCGCCGTTCAGATCCATATTTACAAACATCGACATCTTCACCTGCTTGTCACCTGCAGAGTAAGTGTGTGTGCGTGTGTTGAGCTAGTACAATGTAACATCAGTTTATAACAGAATGCAGCAGTTACTGTGTTAAGCAGGCATCTGCTCACCTTTGTACCACAAGACCTCTGGCTGTGGGATTCCCGTTACTGCACACTTCATGACAGCAGTCTGTCCCAAGCCGACCAGCAGCCTGCTCTTTGGTGCCGTCACCTGCGGAGATTCTTGGGATTCAGGAAGAGGATCCGAGTTAATTAGAGTCCCTTTTTGTGTATGGGTATGCATTTTTAAACATTCAATGGGTCTCCAATAGAGATAGGAATCACCAAGGGCCTCCCGATACGATATTATCACGATATCTACTGTAAGTGCCGATTCAATTTGTATTGCGATTACATAAGTATCACAAATTTATAATATCCCAAAGCAATATATATATATATATATTTCTGATTTTGTTACAATTTTAAGCAAATGATTAGCTTTTGTCGTGTGAACTGTTTAGAGTACGCCACCTGTAGGATTATACCGGAACAGCCACATCAAATACAAACATCTTCACCTTCATCATTTTCTAAACTTATCCCATACATGGTAACAGGAAGCCGGGAGCCTATCCCAGGAGGAACATGAACATGAGGGGTTTGCTCTGGATAGGGTGCCAAATCATCACACAATCATTCATACACTACGGGCAATTTGGAAACACCAATTAACCTAATCTGTATGTCTTTGGACTGTGGGATGAAAAACAGGAGTACCTGAAGGAAACCCAGCAAGCGCATGGTGCAAACACCATGCACATAGACCCTGAGGCTGGAATCAAACCCTCGACCCTGGAGGTGCGAAGCCACAGTACTAATGTCCGTATCTGTTTTTTTAAATTTTTTATTCTTCTTTCATTTTTGTATGGGCCGAGATTTATCAGATTTTCCGCCATGTAAGAAAACACCTCTCGGCTTGTTGCTCAGTTTAGTGTTCCATGGTGGAGGGGGCGTGGCTTAAGAGAAGCTCAGTTACAGTTTCATTGGAGGATTGTTTGAGGTGTAATATAGAATGCATTATTTACATCTAGGCATTTGACACTCACCCTACAAAGGTGCTTTGCTATCTGAGGGGGCTTTTAGCTGAAGCATTACTAGACACACTTCAGGAGAATGAAAAATAAATGGGCTGATTCTTAAATGTTACCGACCGATGTAGGTGAGGATGGCGGTCTTTGACTCTGTCCCTGCTACGTTGCTGGCCAGACATCCATATACCCCTGCGTCCTTCTGCACAGTGCTCCTGATGACTAGTGTACCATCTGGGATCATTCTGTGCCTGGAGAAACAAGAGAACAACATGCAACGTTAACACCCGAAGACCGAGAAAGAACCTTGAAAGGGTTCCTCCGAGTCACAGAACCATGCCAGGAGTTAAACTGGTCTCCTCACCTACTGGAGCCAATGATGAACATGTCGTTGAGGGTCCACACCACTGTAGGAGTAGGATGGCCTTTAGCCGAGCACCTGAGCCATACCTCGTCTCCCGCACTGAAGGTCTGGTTCGGCGGGTTCACCGTCACTATCGGCCGAGCTGGTGGAAGAACGATGCGTACGTTTCAGTTCGACTGTGAGTAAATTGATTTGGGTTATTTATATTCCGAACTGTATCAACATGTACGACAACACACAAAACACAACTTCCAGAGTTTAATCATTTTAACTGCAAGTTCCTTTATTCCCCCTCGTCTCCGCTGGATCACGAAAGCAGAAGTACTGATTCCAGATTCGGTTTACAAACTGTAAGTCATTCCACCAGGGTGTGCTTTCATTGCTATTTCTTTTCCAACCTTCCAGCAGTCCTTCAGAGGCCCATCACACTGACTTTGTGCTTCAGTTTTCCCGAAGTTAGTGATTTACAGTCTCTCTCTCTCTCTGTCTCTCTGTCTGTTCTGCTTCCCAGGTCCAAGCAGAAGCAAGGCTTTGCACTTCAGCAAAGAAGTTCTTCTCAACGACTGTAATATAATAGAATCAGAAACGACTGTGAAAATCTGGGAGGATGCTCCAGACCTGGCCAAACCAAATCCTGGCTGATATCACAGGCTCAAACATGGATACTAAAGCAGATGCAGGGGTTTGGTTCGCTTACCGCTAGCGCTGTATTAAGAAACACTGGGTGGGTAATGCGTCCAAATCGTTTATCCTAGTATTAAATATTGTTTATTATTTTGACAATAATGCTATTTAACGTAGCATTGATTTTCTTAAACCTAAAAAGTTACAGTCTTTTACAAATGTGCAAGGGGGCGTTGGAGTCTCATGGGGTTTTTCCTTGCTAATTGCCAATTTTTTTTATTTATAGCCAGAATTTTTATTCCTGTGAAGCTGCTTTGTGACAATTGCTAAAAGAGCTTTACAAATTAAACTGACAAAAAAAAAAGAACAAAATTTTCATTAATATTTTATATATGAGGGCGAGTCAAAAATGATCTGCACTCTGATTATTTAAAAACTTCTGCACAGTCTTATCAGGACTTTCCTTTCAAGGCTCCTGTCTCCTCGGTCGCCGCTGTGCATCTGTGAACAGGTAACATCAGTTCATTTGTAACTGCGTGCGAGCAAAAAAAGTATGCCTTACATGTGATTTGCACGAAAGAATGCATGTAGGAATGAGTTTTTGTGCTCGGAGGGTATATCTGGTGCTATTATTTTATTTTATTTTTATTTTTTTTGGATTTCTTCCCGATTTTTTACCTGATTTCGTTGTGTCCAATTCCTCCCAGTCACTAGGGGGCTCCCACATTAAGGCTACTACTACCATTCAGGCGGGAGGGCCGAAGACTATCACGTTTTTCCCTCCGAACCACGTGACACCAGTCGACCACATCTTTTCGAACTGCTTGCTTACGCACCGTTGGAGCGGAGTAACACACTCGGAGAAAGCGCTAGCCGCTCCTTCCGCTTGTGCGAGCTCACAGACGTCCCTGATTGGCTGTAGAGTTGTGATTAATGTGGGAGTACGAAGTACCTCTCATCCCTCCCCTCTGAGAGAGCTCGGCCAATCAGCTCTCTCTAGACCTCCGGCTGTGAGAGGTTACCGCATCACTCGGGAATCAAACTCGCGATCTCCGGATGATGGGGCAAGCGCTTTACCACTGCGCCACTCGGAGGCCCTGGTGCTATTATTTATCGAAGACTTTGTGCACAGTATGGAGAAAGTGTTTTGTCAACATAAAAATGTGTGTATTAATGAATAGGGAAGTTTAAGGACGGTCACACAAGTGTACTGTAAGCCGGATGCTCGTCCGTGTCTATACGGCTGATGACTAACATCTGCACACTTCGACAACTTCATTTTGAGGTGCTAAAGTACCCTCACTATAGTCCTGATCTTGCTCCATCAGACTTTCACCTGTTTAGCAGGTCTACGAGGACGAAGAATTACTAAGTGAAGACAGCGGTGCATTTGTGACTCGCAGATTTACTACAGTACAGTAGTATAACCAACCAAAAAGTACACTGACTGGGTCCAGCATTTTTTTTGGAAGACTTAAAGCAATCAAAACGTGAACCACTTTTGCATCATCACTTGCCTTAGTCACTCTTTGGTGTCTCACTTAAACCAGTACACAGCCTGCTACTAATCCTGACTGTAAATATAATCCTGTCCATGTGGCTGTCGAGCGGTGGTGTTAAACTCGGTCGGATGTGACCTAACAGTCATACTTTGCTGTCGAGAGGCTGTTCTGCGCCTGGCTATAAAGCTGTAATTATCCCGACTCTTAGTCACTAAAGCGCACTCTAATAGACTTCCCTCGGGACGGACATTTAACAGTTCGGCCTCCTCCTGTTCGAACTTCACCTCCTCGACCAGCCTACGGCGAACGCACACATTTAAATATATTTAATGTCTTCCTTAGATCATACAAATTTCTAAAATGACCATTCATTCACATACGAGTTCATTTCTTTTAATAAGATTTATTAATAATAATAATAATAATAATAATAATAATCAAGAACTAAACAGTGAGTGTCTTTAAATGGTTCTGGAGGTGAGAAACTGCATTGTGTAATTCAGAAGATGGATCCGCACAGACACCAGAGCAACACACGTGTGTGTATGTGTACGCTGGTGGTGAACTCCGGGCCGTCGCGTCTGACCTGTCCGGGCCTCACTATGTCAGCAGTCCCACTTCAAAGAGGTCATAATGACTAGGACAACACAGGGGTCCCAACAGGTGGTTATTACGCTCTCTCTACACACACACACACACACAGTCTGTGACAGCTGTTTGAAAGGTTGAGACTGACACATTTGAGAAAAAACCTACGCTTGGAGAACTTGAAGTGGGGCCAAGAAAAAGAAGAAGAGGAAAATGAGAAATAAAGGATAGAGGGAAGACATTTATGTTTAACGTCCTGATCCCTCAACAGAGGTGAGAAATTAAAAGGAGGAAGAAGCACACGTCTCTAAAGTTATATAGTGCCTTGGGACGTTTTGAGGCTTTCTTTTCAAAACAAAGGAGCATTTTTAATACTTGTTAAAACAATCGCACTGTTGCATGAAGCCATGATGATGATGACTTCATAATAATCCATAGGCATGACCGAACAAAATCCTCCCAAGACGGGGTAAAAGTCACAGCCAAGAGTAAGCAACGTGGCTGGAAATGGGTTGTTTTGACCTATATTTTGTGTGAAATTTCACAGCATTAAACTCTATACATATATATTAAATATACTCAATATATATATTAAACTATACAGTACTGTGCATAAGCCTTGAGTCCACCTCATTTCTTCATATTAAACTAAATCATATGAAATTTTATAGATTAAACTAAAGAAATGGGAGAAAATTATCTACTGTAACAGTCTAATAAGTGATAGGCACAATTTAAAAACTGGTTTCTCATGTAACAACTTCAGCAGCGACCTCATTTCACCTCTCGTCTGTTCCGACTAGGGTTGGGTATCGTTTGTTTTTTTTTCGATACCGGTGCCAAATCGATACTTTTAAAATGGTACCGGTGCCAAAAC
>JAOTQY010000023.1:3284296-3296434 GCA_026413445.1 Dolichallabes microphthalmus | reverse complement strand
CTCCCGTTCATTGCGCCCCACCTGTCATATCTGTATTCCCCACTAGTGGGGCGCGCCCCACACTTTGAGAACCACTGCACTAGGCATTCTTCAAGTCTTGCTCACTTCACTGATTGTGCTGCTTCTTTTTTTTTTCTTTAGACTGAAAGCGGATAAGGAGTTGGTTACTGAGGTCTACTCTGCAGCCAAACGGCTTAAGATGGAAAGAGTGAAGCAGGTAGAAAAAAAAATTACGATTGTTTATTTTTAAAAAATTGCTGCTCTGTGTATAAACCATACAAAGATCTCCATGTCCCCCCCCCCCCCAGATTTGTGGAGACTACCTGCTCTCTAAGATGGACTCCCCGAACTCCATTTTCTATCGTAACTTTGCCAGCAGCATGGGGGATGCCCGCCTGCTTGCCAAGGTTGACTGCTACATCCAGGAACACCTTTTGGAGATATCTGAGCAGGAGGATTTCCTCAAACTGCCTCGTCTGAAAGTGAGTTAGGGAATATGTACGGAAACAACTAATTGTTCTGAGAAGCACAGGGTGTGCTTTACACGCGTGCACACCTGTTTCAAGAAACCGTACACGCGCGCTGTACATACGCGCTTACAAACACACAATAAAATATGTTTTATGTGCACACATGGTCACGGTGTTAACTGTAAACGCGTGCACGGATGTTAATTATACCAGTAAGAGACGCACAATCCAAGGTTCCACTGGAAATCACGTGGTGTTAAGTAAGGTGAACGTGGTGGCCATCTCAATCACTAAACTTGGAGATCACTTAAGCGAGAATGGGCCAAAGTCTTGTGACACCCCGTATTTATGCATCTAGTACCACACCACGGACGTATGACGAAACATTTTGTGTGTGCTCACAGTTGGAGGTGATGCTAGAGGATCATCTGTGTTTGCCCAGTAACGGGAAGCTGTACTCAAAGGTGATCAGCTGGGTGCAGCGCACCCTGTGGGAGAACGGGGAGCCGCTGGAGAAACTGATGGAGGAGGTCAGTACTGCGGTCCTTTTTGCGCTTTCCCTGCTTTTTGTTTTTTCCCCCCTTTCTCTTTCTTCATCCCAACCTTCTTCCAATCAGAGTTTTAACTTTTATCGTAAAGCTCACGCTCGTCCAACAGACTTGATGTTTTTTTTTATTTTTTTGTATTCTGTATACCATTTTTATTTTTCTTTGTTGTCCTTTTTTTGCCTCATCACCAACTCCACCCCCTTCCCTCCCCCTCAGGTGTTTTTTAAGAGTATATATTTTGCAATAGGTACAGTGCGGGGCTGTTACACACTCTGCAAAGGCGAGAGGTTAGTCCAGGTGAGCAGTAAAGCTCAAAGTGACTCGAGAGCCAATGCTCATGATGTCTTCTGTCTTTTTTTTTTTCTTTTCTAAGCAGGTGTGTGTGTGTGTGTCAGAGTGAGTGTGCACACATATACAGGCGTTGAAAAAAAACTAACAGCTTTTCCTCCCCATTGATTTTTTTTTTCTCTTTAGGTTTAATAGAGAAATCAACTGCAGGACTCTCTCTGAGCTGAGCGAAGAAGCCACGGCTGGGGCCTCCAGGGTAATGAGTCAGGAAAAAGAGAAAGAAAAGTGACGGAGCCACAGCCAAAGGAGAGCTGAGCTCCCGTCTGTTTGACGCAACACACTTGCATTCGCACAAACGAGGTCTAAGGCCCGCCAAAAAAAAAAAAGTCCAGAAGCTACTGAAACCAAAACGTTCCATTTTAGAGGAAGCTTACTTTTTTTTTTCTTAGGATTTCAGATTCAGAGTAACGGAGAGAGGAAGTTGTTCTCCCTGCATGTGTAGCAGTTTTTAACTGAAATTCTGTTAGTATGATAAGTTTCCCATCCAGTGTTGAGCACAGAGTGTGCTTGTTCATCAGAACATCACTCTGTCTTTTAATACCTCTACTGTTTCATTTGACTGTATTTCTCTTCCTGTTTGGCCTTTTTTCCCCCCCTATTTATTCTTTTCCCTGTAACCTTCTTAACTATTTAGCTTGAGAAGAACCAAGTCATCAGTTTAACCGAAAGCGCCGTCTCTGTGGGGGAAAAACCCCCAAAATGTATGATCTCACTTCTCCAAGTTTAACTAACCAACCTCCTCAGTCGAGAAGAAGAGCGAGCGGCACTGTGGAGAAGAGCTGACGCCCTGGTGGCCACACGGTCCACCTTTTTCTCCTCTTTCTCTCTTCAACCTTAACTGAATTCCTGGGTTGCAAAGCTACCAGCAGTGTGTGTGTATGTGTCATACATATATGTATGCGTGTGTATGTGTGCGTCCTAAGGATAGAAAAAAAAAAATGCAGTGCGGAGATCTCTGGAGGACCAAAGAAGAGCAGCTTTCAAAAATGACCCCGTCAACAGAAGCCCGACTTTAAAATGGATTTCTCAGCATTCTGCAGACATTTTTTTTTCTTTTCTTTTCAACCCCCCAACCCCCCCCCCCTCCTTGTTCTTCTTTTCCTTCTCCGGGTGTGCTGTTGCCATGGAGACCGCCACATGGGTTCTTGTGTCGCTGTGTGTCTTGCAGGTGCAAACGCTGTACTATTCGGCCGATCACAAGCTGCTCGATGGGGGTCTGCTCGAGCGCCAGGCCGAGGTGTTTGGCGCTGAGGATGACCGCATTCAGTTCGTGCAGGTACATCAAACCAGCACCAAAACCGGTTTAGTCCTGCCTTTCAGTATAGCTGACGCTGTTAACTGCGATATTTTTAGACTGACGTTTTTTTTCCCCCTTTCTTTTTTTCCTCTCCTCTCTCCAAGAATGCATAAGTAATTAATTTTAACTTTTTAAATCTAGAACTTCGCTCTGCCTCTTTCTTCTTTTTCTTTTTTGTTTTTTTTTTTGTTTTTTTTTTGGTATGTTCGTTTGAGATTAGATTAATGGTCTTTTTAGCCTGGATTTCTAGAAGTACTTCCAGGTGGTTAGGACAGAGAATGCGAAGCCTAGTAGGGTGCGCCAGTGTAGGTCTCTGTGGGCCTCAGGAGAGTGTGTGTGTGACTGTCGGCCTTGGGAGAAGGGTATCTGTAGCTGCACTGTGCATCTTTTTAGAAAAGGACGCCGCGAGAGAACATTCACAGGCAGTTGAGCAACAGCTCGTCCGGCAGCCTCTCGCCTGGCTCGGCTAAACAGGAGTGGAAGTACATCGCCTCTGAGAAGACCACCAGTAAGTGTTGTCCTCCATTTATCTGGAGAAATCGAGAGATCCTGGTTAAACAGATCTAGCAATAATAACTAAAGCTTCGTCGGAACAATTGAGGACGCGAACGTTCATACTTGTGTAATTCCATCCTCACAGACAGTACGTACCTGTGCCTGGCGGTGCTCAATGGCGTGCTGTGCGTCATCTTCCTGCACGGCCGCAGCAGTCCCCAGGCCTCGCCCTCGGCCACGCCCTGCCTGCAGAAGAGTTTAAGCTTTGAAGCTCCGCCAATCGAAGAAGCTCAGGAGAGGCAGCTGGCTCCCATGCACTACGCCCGCTCCGGCCTCGGGACCGCTGCGCTCAACGGCCGACTCATCGCTGCAGGTCGGTGCCGAGCCTCTTCTTGCCACTTTATTAGGAACACCTAGTAATTCACATAGTAATCCAATAATCAGTGATCATTTGGCAGCAGGAGCCAAGTACGGGACTCAACAAGGCGGGATTGTAGCTCATTGGAAGTTTTGTTTTTGATTTTACCTTTTCTGAACTGCTCACACTACACCTGATTGAGTTTAGTGTAGTATTTACATTTAATTGTTGTAGTGCCTGTTCCTTTATGGTTTTTCCACAAAATATATTTCTTTTCTGCCTCAGCCAAGTTTAAATAAAGATTTTAAGCAGGAAGGGTTATTATAGTTGTGTAATGTTTTTAATGGACGTCTGTTGTTGCGTTCCGTTTGTCAGGTGGTTATAACCGTGAGGAGTGCCTGAGGACTGTGGAATGTTACGACCTGAAGACCGACAGCTGGAGTTTCATCGCGCCGATGAGGACGCCGCGGGCCCGCTTTCAGATGGCTGTACTAATGGTGCGTAGTTGTGCTTCTTAAAAACAGCTGATGTAAAAAAGAAAAGGATAATTTGTGATTGTTTTCTCTATGAACCGATCAGGGTCACCTGTACGTGATGGGTGGCTCCAACGGTCACTCGGATGAGCTGAGCTGCGGCGAGATGTACAACCCGAACGCGGACGAATGGACCCAAGTGCCGGAGCTTCGGACCAACCGCTGCAACGCAGGTACGACCGAGATGCACGTGATCACCAACCGGCTAGTTTGCGCGCGCGCCCCCTGACTAGATCTCGCTGACTCGCTTCATCCGTTTCTCTCTAGGCGTCTGCTCCCTCAACAACAAGCTCTACGTTGTGGGCGGATCCGACCCCTGTGGGCAGAAAGGTCTGAAGAACTGTGACACTTTTGATCCCGTGACCAAGGAGTGGACCAGCTGTGCCCCTTTAAACATC
This sequence comes from Dolichallabes microphthalmus, assembly GCA_026413445.1. Taxonomy (NCBI): domain Eukaryota; kingdom Metazoa; phylum Chordata; class Actinopteri; order Siluriformes; family Clariidae; genus Dolichallabes; species Dolichallabes microphthalmus. Next base: position 3,291,987 of record JAOTQY010000023.1, on the reverse strand, counting down.
AGTGAGTGCCCGGCTGTAACTCTCTGTTCCACAGGTAACGTGGTGGTCCGGATCTTGAGATCTGTTTCTGAAGGATGTGTGTTTGTTGTGGCGCAGGGAGGCACCAGGCTGCCGTCTGCGAGTTGGACGGCTACATGTACGTGATCGGAGGAGCGGAGTCCTGGAACTGTCTAAACAGCGTGGAGCGCTACAATCCTGAGAACAACACCTGGACTCTGATCGCGCCCATGAACGTGGCTCGGAGGGGTGCCGGCGTGGGCATCTACGCAGGTAAGGAGAAAATGATCTCTATCTGAATAAAAAAAGCTCTCTGCCACAATTCTGATCTTAGCTCATGTTGGACTCCAATAAAAGATTCCGCGTCCTCTCTCACAGGGAAGCTGTTCGTGGTGGGCGGCTTTGACGGCTCACACGCCCTGCGCTGCGTAGAGGTCTACGACCCGGCCCGCAACGAGTGGAGGATGCTCGGGAGCATGAACTCTGCACGGAGCAACGCCGGCGTGGCCGTACTCGCCAACCTCATCTTCGCCATCGGCGGCTTTGATGGGAACAACTTCCTAAACACCGTGGAGGCGTACAACCCGGAGCTTGATGAGTGGAGCACCTGCGCTGAGGCTTTCAGCAGCGCCCAATCGGCGTGATGGAACAGGGCGGGGCAAGGGGAGGGGAGGAGGAGTGTTAGTCTGTATTGTCTCTCTCAAACTAACAGGCTTAGTGACGTAATCGTGCTTCGTGATGTCATGTATGTAAGGCGTAACGGGGGTGGGGATTTCTTTTGTGGGGGGGGCATTTATGTTGGTCTTCAGTGAAGACTGATTAGAGGGTGGGTGGGTGTTCTGGTGGGGGATGAGTTCACTAGGGAATGGGGGCGGGGGGAGGGAGGGTCAGAAATCAACTTGTGCTGTACATATTGTTTTTTTTTTTCTTTTTTTATATTAGCTTTTTTTTGGGTGAATATTTTGCCAATCTTTACTGCAAATTGCTTTGATTGTAACTTTAGATATTTAAGTTGGAAAAGATGACCAGTTGTCAGGATTCATTGCTTAACTGGTTTTAGAAAGGATTTTTTTACTGTTAGCTCACACGCGGTTACATAAAAGCCTTATCACTTGGGCATAGCTATCCTCGTTCCGTTTGCTTTCCGCATTAACTGTTATGCAGGATTGGTTTACCAATCAGTACCGATGGCCTTTTTATATTTTTGATACACAGCTGATTGATAGACGAGCTAATCTGACGCACACAAACTTTACGCCAGTGCCAGTTTAGTTACGAACACATTTCATAAACGGCTCTGCAGTTAGACTAACTCCTGACTGTTTTTTTTTTTTTTTTTTTAAACATCCAACATGTTCTGTGTTAAGAATTTGAGGTACCTAGTTCAAGGTTTATTTTATTTAATTTTTTTCCACATTACCCTGAAATGGTTAATGAGACTCTGTAAACCACTTGTTACAAGCTATTTCTTAACAAATAGATCATTTCAGCCTCAAACTGTTGACTCGAGTGTCCTTTTTATTTTTTTAAAGCCTGACTATTTGTGCATTTTAATACATGCGATTATGATCATCTTATCAAACATTTATTATAAATAAGCCTTGAATGGCTCCTGAGTTGAATAGTACTGGGATTAGACTAATCTTTGTCTTGATGTCAAACAGAAGTCATGTCCTTTCCATGAAAAAAGGACCAGGCCTAAAAAAAACAAGATGCATTGCTCTTATTTTTTATTTATTAAGCTGTGAGACTGGAATTGTATACTGGAGACATGTGTATAATTTTAACATAAAAGGACCTCTTTCTTTTAATGTGTTAAATAAGGACGAGCACATATTTATCAGCTATGATGTGCAATGCTAACATCTTACCCTGTGTACCATTTACTCAAATCCTGTTTAAATCCCTCCTACGTTCCCCTCATTCAGTAGTATTAACAGTGTGTGAGCAGCAGTGACGCACATGTCGGCCTCTCTTGGGGGAATTGGGCCACAGTGTCAGACCTGAGGGTTAAAAGGATTTGAAGAGGATGTTTCCGTGATGGAGTGCCAATAGTCGAGCGGCGGTGCGCCGTCCCCAGATAACCAGGCAGTGACTCATGAAGACGCTCCGCTCGAACCAGTCTCTGCACAAACTGTTACGGTTTAACAAGAGCGTCTCAGGTTATGAGGACTGTCTGAAACTGTTGCCAGGAAGGAACACGGTCACTTTTTTCAAAACAAGTTGTTGTTTGAAGGTAACACAGGAAAGACGCCCTTTCTGAGAGCATTGCTTAAAATGCAGAACCTAAAAAAAAAAGTTAACACATGTGGTGTATTTGTTGCCAAAAGTAGACTGTGCACAACGGAAAAGCGTCTGCATGTTCCTTGTACACATGGAGCTGCATCAGTGACGCTTTAGAAAAGTATTTGGGGCTGTTCCAGACAGAAAGTCTTATAGGCAGGATTAGTATCAGTGAATCGATTCACATAATGTAATCTCTAGGAAAAGACATATTTATGAATAACATTTATAGAATGATTTACATCCTGGAAATATACAGCATTTTATCACTGTCCTTAGATGTCATATTAAACAAATACTGTTTCGAAGTTTTCTACAAATAAATTTAAGATTTCAAATTCACTCCATTGAACATGATCTTAATCTCCATTTCTCTTTCTTGTTCAATTATATTTTGAAACCGTCACCCAGGGCTCCTGAGTGCTCCAGAAACAGAATGGAGAGACTTGCTGACACCATAGGGGAGTTAGGAATGTTTGTTTTGGACCTGACACAAAAACTGTTTTTCTCGTAGAAAATAATTCATTTCTGACGCTAAAGATTTTGACTAAAATCTGTTCAACAAAAAATTTAAAATACTGGGACAAACTACTGCTCTGACCAGACTATTGGAAATATACAAACAAAAAAAGAGAAATAAGATTCAATCAGCTTGTTTCCAAGATACCTGACACAGAATCAGAAACGCCACTTTATGCTTCAGCCCAAAGAAAGAGACGTTACAGAGACTTGTTGCTCTGAAAACCAAACCTGACCACACATTTTACCGTTATGCCCATGAAAAAACTGAAAAAAAGTAGCATCCACACACCACTACTTCCCAGTTTCTCCAGGAATAGTCTTTACTTTTAAGTGCGTTTTAAGTCTCCTAATAACTCCGGTTTACCCCTGACAGTTTTTTGCATTTTTAACCATTTCTAATTGTTAGAACCTCAAACACACTGCCCCAACTCTTGCTCCGAGTGTGATCTGACTACTAAGCCTAATCTTGTCATGACCTCATGATCCTACAGTTGCGTCAAAGCTCTTACCCGTGTTAACGAGACTCGAGGTAATCTCGACGAGCTCGACGTCTCATCCTGATCCTGTCAGAGCTACACTGCTCTCTCCCAATCACTGGGAATAAAAACTTCCTCATTAAGAAGGCAGACAGAAATGACAGGACAAGACCAGACATGATGCAAAATGACTTCAATTTACAGCAGAAATAAATATATTATACATACATACAGTATATATTCATAGACTGCATTTTATAAAGGAATATAAAATGTATGTCATAAAAAAACAAAACTGCTCAACGATACAAAAAGAGGTATAACAGCGCAATAACAAAAACGTTCGTAAATCTTTATACAAGAACATCTTCAGATCAGACAGAAGAACAAAAATCATCCCTGTTGCATTAATTAATTAATTATTACTATTCAAACTATTTTTGGCACTTTTAAGGCTTTAAACATGGCTTGTATTCAGCACCTTTTTTTTTTGAGGTAGTTCCCCCTTTCCATTACAGCAACTACTGATTAGTTTATTTGATTTAGACTATTGATTAAGTCTTTTTTTTTAAAAGAAAGATAAAAAAAAAGATAAACCAACTTTTCTGCAATTTGCTAACAGCAGCTCGGTACAGAAATCAGATCTAGGATCTGGTCCTTAATTACACAAAAAAACAAACATATCCAGAAATAACCTCAAAAACACTCGCATGCTTATTGAAAACCTAGAGGTTGGATCATAAGGTTTTGTGTTCGGATTCGTGGAAATTCTTCATCACAGTCTTGACCTGCTGAATGATACCCGAGTGATGAGTCCCTGGCGGATTATTGAGCGATTATGTAAGCGTCAGTGCAAGTTTGGTTGCCAGATCTTAGTTTTGTGCTCCGTTCGGACAGCATGCAGCGGCCGCGCAGCGATGCAGGTTCTCTCTCAGTTCCATCAGCTGAGCTCCTCCTATACACAGCTTCTCCCTGAAGACACACACACACACAGATTAATGTAACACAATATTGTGAAGATCAGACCTGCAAACTAAGTTTTAGGAGGTTCTAGAGAGCGTGAACTCAAGCTGCTCAAGCTGCAAATCCATGATGCCTTAAGGAAAGAGAAGGTCTATATAAATCTTGTAATTGTAATTCTATCAAAAATGGGCAGCTTCCAGGTAGGTAGCTAATGAGTATGTCTGAAGCAATTCACACATAGCTTTTTGCAGAAAATACTCAAATTTTGTGAGAGTATCGCTTCCATTTATTTTATTATTTTTTTGTTTATGGGCAGCAATACTGCAATATCTTTTTTCCCTGTTATGCTTTAAGAAATGGACAAAAGTCCAGTAACAAAAGTTTAACTACTAAATCAGCAGGAAACAATAGTAACTTGCGGTAGCGCTAGCATAATTGTTGCTGACGGATTGGACATGTGTACTGTACCTGACAAGTCTTCATTTCTTGGAATTGTACAACAACAACAATGGAATTGTACAACAACATGGGTACCAAATTCCCTCCATTCCCCACGTTCCCTCCGATCCTCCAGGGCTACTCGCCTCGTTCCACCATCTCTAAGGGATCGAGGAAGACATTCATCCAGACTCTTATGTTCTGGTGGAACGAACATCCTCTAGTCTAGATGTCCGTACAGCGGAGTCCTTGGCGACAACTCAAGACGTAATATGTTTCTTCAATACTTGGAATAATCCCCCCCCCTCTTTTTGTAAATCGCTCTGGATAAGAGCGTCTGCCAAATGCCTAAATGTAAATGGTACTGAAATGAAAAACGAAAAATGGATGGAGCAAACAACAAGGAGACAGACGAGAAGTCCTGTTGGTTCCTGTTTGAATTCTGGTTCTGGATTTGAGTCAAAAGGCAAGCTATAAAAATAAAGTTTTCTTCTCCATGAACGCTCAACTAAACACACCAAGCGGCACAAACACGACATTGAGTGTCCTGAGGAGGAACATTACTGTAAAAACCTGTAAGACTCATTTACTGTACAACGAGTACAAATGGATAAAAGAGCATTTTCAGTGAGGACTTTAAGCAGCCTCCGGGCACAGAGCATTCTTGTGGCTACAGATCGAGATACGGTCCATGTCCCCTGGGACATTTTACACCCGAGAGCAGCCCGAGTGTTGATTTCTGTTCCGCACAACCGACTCGCAAAGAGGAAACTGTTCGTTCTAGCACAGGAAGTGGATGTGAGTCAGAGTGAAGACTCAGACAGGCTGACAAATTAGAGACTCAGCACCGGGAAGAAAGACTTCATGCTTATGCATTTCATGCTGTTGCTGTCAATCACATGGAGGATCGGCAGTGGAGAGAAAGCAGGATGATCGAAAGGCAAATTTCGGTATTAAGTTGGAAGAGTGTAACAAAACAAAAAGTGTTCTCATGTAATCTTTTTTCATTCTACCTGCAGATCTGTTCCTGTCTCTCTCTCGCTCTGGCGATGAGCTTTCTCTTCACTGGTGAATGTTACATAAGAAGGGAGAAAAAAAACCCGTAGGAGGAGGAATTCAGAGCTGTGTTTATGTAATTCTGTCCATAGCAGAAAATGAGGGAAAGCTGAAAGTTAGTAGTGACCATGCGTTTCTGCAGAGCGCCTGGGAACAGGTACCGGCCTGTGAGGAAGACTGGAAGACTTTAAAGTGCAGCCCACGCATATATACACACACACATACACAAACACACAAAACAAACCACAGAGGCTGTGTGCTGAATACAAACATGACAGCACACACACACTCTCTCACATACACAATGAGGCAGGTGATGTGACAAAGCAATGTCGTCATTCTTGTGATTCAGGGAATTTTACATTTAAATGCTGATGCAAAAAGCAAGATGACGACATGGGGGCGAAAGTGGAGAGAAAGCACACATTGTGTTGCGTACTGGAAAGCACCACAGACAATAATGTACAAAAAATTTGTCAGAAAATGAGATCACTAACACTTCCCATAACGTTAACACATTAATACTGATTTTCAATTATACAGTATATCAGTAAACTGGTGACAGGATCAAACTGCTCAAAAAATATCAATGCAGGCCATGAGAGAAAATCACCAAAACACCCAGTGCACCACAGCCCTTATCATATAAAGATGATTAGCAGTGTTTCCTGCCACCTCGAGGGTTCTCGCTTTTGCTCGTGTCCATGGAGTTTGCATGTTCTCCCCATGCTAGGTGGTTTCCCCAGGGACTCCGGTTTCCTCTACAGTCATAGCAGGTCTAGGTTGATTGGCATTTCCAAATTGTCTGTAATGTTTGATTGGATGTGTATGTGTGTGTGTGTGTGCCCTGTGATGAATTGGCATCCTGCATTTTCCTGATTTTTAACTATTATTTATTTTTTAAATAAACTATTTATAATTTTTTTTAAAAACAATTTTTACATTTATAATAGAGATAAACCAGTTGAATTGGACTGAATATGGACACTACACACCTACACACATGTACTGTACATAATTCTAGTTCATTTCCTTGCTCGTTGCACAAGTTATATTTGGAAATACTGAATGATTTTGTACATAATTATGCAGACATGATAAACATATAGAACAACATTGGGACAGCATATAATATGGTGCCTAAGACTTTTGCACAGTACTGTATGTATAACCCCACTATACACCTACTACAGATGGAACAGTGGAAATATTCCTACTCCTCCACCATCATGAAAGGTGCAGGCTGGATGGTTGAGCACAGATCTGTGATCTAACACTCCATTAGAACCACTCTGCTGCCATGGTGACCACACACACAGGAACAATACCATTACACACATACACAGTAAGCATAAGCTCTGCTTTCCCTGAATGCCCTCAATGTCCAGACTCAATTACTCTCCAAATAAAGAGCAGCTTAAAAAAAAAAAAAAAAGGGAGAGAGGAAAAAAAAGGGCAGAATGCCAGCGTGTGCGGTCAAACTTCAAATGGACAGCACTCGTCTAGACCAAAGCTTCGTGCCCTAGACCTCCGGTGGAGATCTCTGGACACTGCCCTGTCATCTCTTCCTGAGTGGAGGGATAAAAATAACATCCACTAAATTATTCCTAGTGCGCTCAAGCGTCTGTGAGCGTACCCGATGCTGGCTGAGGAAAGCGGATGTACCGCACACGTGAAGATGTGATAGACGTTTTTGTCATCAGACTGCCTTTACCCCCACCTTATCGTGGTGGAGGGGTTTGCGTGTCCCAATGATCCTGGGAGCTATGTTGTCGGGGGCTTTAAGCCCCTGGGAATCTGGTCCTAGGTGAGGGAACAGACAAAGAGTGGTTCACCAAACCTTTTATGATGAACACAATCATGGACAAACGTTTTCCCCTGCCCGGACGTGGGTCACCGGGGCCTCCCTCTGGAGCCAGGCCTGGAGGTGGGGCCCGATGGCGAGCGCCTGGTGGT
>JAOTQY010000023.1:3264480-3274892 GCA_026413445.1 Dolichallabes microphthalmus | reverse complement strand
GCCGATTGCCGATCACAGAATGGCAGGGGAATGGAAATCTTTGCGCGTTGAAATCATGCGCCGGTATGGCTGTTGTGCACGCGTTCAGACCATGCGACGGGAGGGTGATGCGCGCGTGCTGATCATTGCAAAAAAAAAATATTTTAATTAAAATTTTATATTGCGCTGTCCCCTCTTGCCCCCCCCCGTAGAACCGGCCCTGATTATTATTATTATTGAGCACGCACAGAATTGAGAAGTCGCGCGTGCGCGGAGAACACGTTGAGCGAGCATGGGAAAAACTGCACACGTAGAATCGAGCTGTTGAGCGCGCAGTGGAGATATTGCATGCGCATAGAGTGCTTTGTCTGCTCTCAAAATGTCAAACCACGCGCTCAGAATTGTGGCAGGAATATAACGCAATATGCATGCATGTGTGAAAAAGTCGCGCGAGTAATATCCGTCAAGTGATCTGCTTTTTTGATCGGCGCTTTTGGTGTTCGCCAATCAAGCTGTTTTTAGCCAATATCGGCCGATCATGATCGGTGGCCGATCGATCGGAGCATCACTAAAAAACACTTTAGTTTTCTCCAAAAATAGATTTAATTTTACCCCATTTCTAAATGATTCGTAAACGACTCATGTGAAGCAGTTCGAAGATTCAGTCTGTCTAAACCCCTCCTTTCCGTGAGCCCTCACTGCTGTGATTGGTCAGATGGCACGGTCCTTTATGATTGGTCTACCACTACAGCGTGTGTCGGAAAACGAAACGCCCATTACCATAACTGAACGACAGCTCTGGAGACCCGTCAATACATAGAAAAGATGGTGTCGGTTTTACCGTATCAATTCGAGCCGAAGTCTGACGATGAAACGGTTGAAGTGGCACATCGACAAGAAACTGTTTCGCTAGCACGACTGGACAGGACGTTTCTCAGTGGTAAGTGTCATATGTTAATGTAACACACCTAATTTGTTATATTGTGCTAATGTTAGATGCTCGGGCGCTTGTGATGTGCATATGTGTGTGTGATGCATTTATCCTCTCGGGGCTTGCCGTAGAAGGGCAAGAGGCATGCGCACTTCCTGCTCTGGACTGTCGCGAGTGTTCGAGTTCAGTTTTGGTGAATGGTGGAGAATAAACAGTTAAAAAGGATTTTGTGTGCTCTCGTTTTTATAGTTTTTTTATATTACAAAGTGTTTAAGCGAACCCGGGATGAATGCTCGATCACATTAACAAGAGTGTGGTAACATTAATTGCAAGATGGCGGGCAAGTCGTTCGCGACGTAGAACGTAGGCGGACATTATGCAAATACGTAGTGACCTGGATCCGTAGAGAAATCTAAGAATTGCTAACGACTCGTTTAGGCGAACGTGAGCCGACTCTTTTTTTAAGAGACAAAAACTTCATTCAGTGTCACAGATAGTGCAGATAGTTTATGTTCACATACAGCTACATGACAGACTGCATGAAAAATCATATTTGGGGCACTTTAAAATACAGTATATGGACAAAGGTATTTGGTCAAACCTGCAATGACATTGTATCCAAATACGTATCATTTAATCTGAAGTTGGTCCCCCTTTTGCAGGTATAACAGCTTCCACTCTTCTTCTAAGGCTGTCCACATAGTTTTGGAGTGTTTCATGGCCATTCATTCTGTAAAGCATTGGTCAAACCTTGACCAATGTAGAGCACAGGTCAGGCACTGATGTTGGACGAGAAGGCCTGGCTTACAATCTCCATTCACGATCACCCCCAAAGGTACTCGATGGGGTTGAGATCAGGGCTCCATGCGACCAGTCAAGTTCTTCCACACTGAACTCATCACACCATGTCTTTAAAGTCCTTGCTTTGTGCTCTGGAGGCATTGTGTCACTGTGTGCGGCACTAATGAGCGTTCGGGGCCGCTAGATCGAGACCTCGCCACGTGTCTGTGAGCGAAAGATCTTACAGACACAGTCATGTTAGAATAGAAAAGGTGCCGCAAGGGGCCTGATTGATTGAAACACCTCAAGTCAATAATTTACGTACAGGCTTGGCCAAATATTTTTTTGTCCATATAGTCTAGTTTAAAGATGTGTTCGTTTGTGAATCATGTTTTAGCTACAACTGGTTAATGATAGATGATGTTTAATTATAGCAGATACTTAATAAAGTAATAGTGTTTGGGACTTTTGTTATATAAAATAAAATAAAATATAGATTAGGTCCGGATGACTGGACTTAGATTGGTATCATAAACTTTATTGATTTATTAGTAACACCTACTGTAATAATAACCACCTTCCCTTTCATACAGTTATTCAAATCAGACAATCGTGTCGCTGCAGCACAACTCATTAAATCATAAAGATACAGATCGAGAAATTCAGTTACAACGTCCGAATAGGATGTGATCTTAATGATATGACCATGTGCACAGTGACTCAAATACAGGCTTGCACACTGAGTTGGACTGGTTACAACGACATATCAGGTTCCACTACTGTCAGCCAAGAACAGGAATCTGAAGCTACAACAGGCTCTTTGGAAAAAAAACATTTTTTCCAATCTTTCCACCAGTCTATCCATCTGAAGATTATTCATTTTGAAATCCCCTTAACTCTCCATGGGTATAAAAATGGTTATTTTAGTTGCAGCAGCTAAAAGTCTGTCAGTTCTACCTTATTTCAAAAACTTTAAACAGATGTATCTTATTTTATGTCTGTACTTAATGGCTTAACACTACTTTGCCCAGTGGCAATGCAAACATTTGTGCTTGACTGTACACTACTGTATATACCGTATGCCTGTGTGTTGTCTTTCCCATTTACTGTACTTTATCTGCACTTCATTCTCATTTGCTTCAATGAATGTTTTATTTTATTGAGCCATTTTACACGCACATTACTGTAATTATTCGATGCTGACTTTATGACAGTCTTTGTTAATGTTTAATGAGTTGATAATGTTGGTTGCTAGGGCCATAATCAAGCTGCCTGTTCACAGGGATTAGAGGATGGTGACATATGTTTTAGGGCATGAACAAAAATTATACACAGGAAAGAAAAACAAAACCAAACACAGACCATAACTTATTCTAAGGGCTTTCTAAACTAAAATTAAAATTACTTAGCTAGGCATGAATTCTTGCATTTAGGACTAAGGCCAAGTCTCTACTGAAGAAGCTTGTGAAATTAATTATCGGAAGTTTTCTGACCTTAAACATAGCTGCCTGTGGTTCTCCCAGCTCGTAAAAAGGTGGTTTGCCTGTGGCCATCTCTATAATAGTACAACCCAGTGACCAGATATCCGCTGGTTTCCCGTAACCACGAGGGCCTTTGTCTATGATTTCAGGAGCCATGTACTGTAATGTTCCTGCAAATAAAAACACACACACTTTAGTTTCTGCTCATCAATTAGCAGTGGATGTCCTGTAAAACAAATAATTAGTACCGCCAAGCATATCTTCCTATCATTTATATGTTAAATCAGATCTATAATTTGTCTGTGAGTTCTGCTATTATTGTATGTCTAAACTAGACTCAACACAATAAGGATTAAACCCACAAGAACGTTCATGTGTGATAAGCTTATTAATGTCACTAGAACAATGTGATTTAATATGCTTTCTGTAATGTGTGTGAAAGATGAGAAGGTCTCTGAGCAGATACAGGCCTGGGACGAACACACTGCCTTTAATTCTCTTAGAAAAACCTCATGGGACCCTTTAAAGTGCAGCTCAGTACAGACTGTGAGTGCCTCGAGGGCTAAAATGTACCCTAACGTTTAGCCAAGGGAAAAAGAATTACCAAAAGACATTTGTTTCAAAGAACTGACTGTACTCTTGTATGTATTTATGTATGTATTTATTTGTGACCGCACACAATAGTTTCCCAGGCTGAAGAGTGCATACTGTAAGTCAGGACTTCACAAGACGTCAGCTAGACAGCAGAATATTAGAGAACATTTATATCACATTTATAAACTTAACCCTAAACACCTTTTTCTTCTTCTCATCCTTAGACTTGATCCAAGTATTTGTGGATATTTCAAATCAGGTATTAAGTCACATTTTGTGTGATTTATCTAGGTTTTCATATTCTTGGTTCAATAAGTTCAATTTGTATCATGTCCGCTTGCTGAGATATGGCCAGTGTGAGTCTGTTTACGAGGAGGGGCCTTGGGGGGGGAAAAAAAACATGAAGAAATCCTATTTTTAGAATATTTACACCAGGTAGTAAGAAATATGGAGCGTCAGCCTCACCAGCTGCTTCTTAGTCATATAAAGAAAGGAGCAACCACTTTTACTTGTGTAATATGTTCCCAGTGATATCTATACTTTTACTCAGGTACAGAACTTGGTAAGTTTGTCCACCACTGCTTATTGACAGATTAGAGAAGAATTGTGGAATCAAGACCAAAAAATAGATAACTTGGTATATTGTGTTACTTTTTTCACAACGCAAAATTAGGCATTCAGAATCCAGGGCGTGCTCTTGATGGGGAAAAAAACAGCTTTAATAAAAACTTCTAAAAATACTATAGACAGTCGATATTCTTGAAAAACTGCAATTTTATTATTGTATACCAGTGAAGGTCTCGGTGCAGGGGTTGATGCCAGCCAGGCGCTTTGACGTGCCAAAATCCGAGATCTTCAGAACGCCACTGTAGGTGTTTATGAGGACGTTGTCTCCCTGTGTAGGATGGAAACATATATACGAGTTGAGTCATCGTAATAAACGTGCAGCAGGCCAAAACCGACTCATGTATACATTTTTAACATTGCTGAAAAAACTGAGTAAAAATATAACTTCCAGAGACAGAGATGAAAACTCCGGCTTGTGCACATTTTATGGATCTGTTTGCACTGGAGTATTTTAGGTTGAATACATTTGTAGTTACATACAGTATGAAATCCACAGTGAAATCTGTACAGTTAGAAAAGCAGGAATTTTAAACACGGAGAAACTGATTAAATCTTTAAAAACTTCTTGAAAAGATCTTCCCAGTTACTCTGATCTAAGATAGCAACACAAATACACACTTTTATCCGCACGATTCCTCCGAAACGGTGGCACCGGTCCAGGTAAAACCACAAGAACACTGTATTTGTGCACCCGGATGGATTTTCTAGCATCCATAAACACGAGAGCAAAAACAGATTAACATTTACTGATGTGACTCTCTGTACAGACTGGAGTAAAGAAATGAGCCGTGTATGATGTCATGATGTCGCTCTGGAACAATAACAGCCCAGAAAATTCCCCTCTCGCAACGGGACAAAGGGAGGCTTATCAGCAAAGCACACAAGCAAAAACTGATGGTTATGATGTAATGCCGTTTTATGGTTTAACTCTTAGCTAAAAATAGAGAACAAAGGGGAGTGTCATTGGTTTCATCTAGCTGACAAACACTCGAGGAACTTCTCCTTAAGTTGACCTGTAGAATGAACTTGGTCATAAATGTTTTTTTAAAGATTATTCTTTATATTTACACTGATTATGTTACTAACAATGCTTATTAAGATAGAATAAATTCCACTAAAATAAGTTACACTCATTTATGCTTTTTATGATGTAAATCCTGGTACCTTGATGTCTCGGTGGGCGATCTGGTTATCATGTAAGTATTTGAGCCCCTCCAGGATCTGTTTGGTGTAGAAGCCGATGGTCGGCTCGTTGTTCTTCAGCGGACCCCATTTAGATCGGAGCAGTGCTGAGAGACTGCCTGTGAACCACAAGATAATAGTAAAAAGTAACTACTTAAAGTAAAGTAATGTAAAAACACAGAAAAGCCAGCATAGAGAACATGAAGCCATTCTGGGTCAGGTTGGTAAAGAGTAAACAGTTGGTAATAGTAATATAAGTTGTTTTTAACTCTCTTAAACAAAAACGTGTCACGGTTCTACTGTATGCAAAGTACCAAAAACAATCAGAAAATCCCACCAGCTTGAATAGAAACTTGCATCAAAAAAAGATAGTGTGGGGGCCAAAAGTATTAAGACAACATATGCAAGAGTTCTCTCTGCACAAACGAGGTGGTGTTACTAATTAGTTCAAGCCTATCTGTCTGAAAACTAGCTATGTAACAAGCTGAGATTCTGGAGCCATGGCCTGGGTCACCTCCAGACCTAAACCCAATAAACACTGTTGGGAAATGGTGAAGAAGGCAGGAGCAGGCAAGAACTCATCTTCTGTACATGATCAAGCAGGTATGGATGGGGCAAATGACATCAGAGTACTGCAGATGTTTTTTTGTTTTTTTTTTACTTAATGCCCAGCCTTAGCCTTATAATGCCCAGGTTTTTGAAGAACATATTGATTGCTGAAAAAGCAATTTGGTTGCATAAAAAAAATCAATGAACAAATTCAAAAACAAAAAAAAAAATCATTAAAACACTAAAGTTCACTATTGTCCCAATACTTCTGGCCACCACCGCTAAGACAAACCAAAGCCAATTAAACAACACTCCTCTTTTCAATTCCTCTTTTTAAATATAAACTGAAAAAAATCTATCTAAAAATCTAAAATAATTGATATAAAAACTACAATATTATCGATAACCACATCTCTGTTTTTATTTCTTATATTGTTCAACCACTTTTATTCCTGTTTTTTTTTTTTTTTTAATCACTAAAGCTCTTTGTGAGTCTCCGTCGGCACGCGTCTGTCTCACCTCCTGGTACCTGCTCCATAAAAATCTTGATGAATCCGCCTTCACTGATGGAGCCCAGATACTGTACGATGTTTTTATGTTTCAGGTGCTTGTGCAGGGCGATCTCCTCATGCAGCGGCTGGGAGTACCTACATACACACCCAAACACAAAATTACAATTGAAGCAGTACTACAAACCTGGTTAGATAATATCCTTCAAGAAGGAGATGGTGAATCTTGACCGATGACTCTCTAGACACTACAAGCCCAGAACCGGAGGCTACCCATCCATGCTGGCGTTGTCGATAACGAGTATTAAAGCCCTCCGGCAGCTCATGCAGAGTGTATTACCCATCATTAAACACAGTGAGAGGCTGATGAGACACTCCCAAAGCATGACTAAGGCGTCCTTGATGCGAACGGAAGCTTGAGGGCTGTTCTACTAGACTAATAACCTCCTCTTTATTTATTTTTTATTTTTTATTGAAACCATGGTTTACACAGCTGCTGCATTAGGTCCGTCAATATTCATAATTAATATGGCAGTGTTTCAACGGCATCCGAGATTGATTTTTGTTATAGCTGACCTTTTCAGTTTAATAGTCTTCAATCACATGCTGGTTTATTTTCACTTCATTTAACAATTGCCTACACTGTCCACAAGTCACCACAAGTCACCTGCTCGCTCACACTGACAGCTGTCGATATAAAAAGGATTCATGCTGAGAGAGGGAGAGAGAGAAACTGGGTAGTAGACTTTGGGGAAATAAAACATGATCATGTGGTCTGTTGTTCCTTATAATAAGAAATCTGCCAGTTAGAGCTGGGACCTTCCACGTGATATTTTCATGACATCATAGCTCCAGGGTGATCTGAAATCGAACGAATGCCGATCTTTTCCTCGTTGAAGGAAATCAACAGAGACTCTCGTTATACGCCCGTCCTCCTTAACTGCCACGCTTATCACCCTTATAAATGAGGACTATAAGTGAGATAGACACAGATACATAACCAGATTAAAGGAAATGAAGTTAAATGAAACAGGAAGGCTCGATCTCATTTCTCTAATTGCGCTCCTTTGTTTCCACATCTTGGCTTTCTTCCTCAGGGTGGACCAAAAGGAATTGACATACTGTATAGTGTAGAGCGAGAAAAAGCAGGAAGCACCTGTGTGCTGAAGCAATACAGCACTATGCAAAAGTCGTGATCCCGCCTCCTCATTTCTTCATATTTCGCTTCCAAAGAGTCAGACTGTTCGTGTTTTTAATGGAGGAACAGTTCTCCAGGCTTCCTGACGGACTTTCTCGGCCACTCGTTTTTTGTGTTTTTGTTTTCGTGACCTATGAATCATTCAAGCATAAAAAACAAGCATATAAAAACATCTAACTTAAGGCATGATCCAGTGAGAAACAGGTGCAGAAGATGACAGATGATCAGGCCGGTGATTAGTTTACTGGTGATGCTGAATGCTGAGTGGTTGGAACAGACAAGAGGGGAAATGAGGTCGCTGCTGCTGAAGTGGTTACATGCATTCATTCTCCTATATCTCCTATATCCGTTTATTCTGTGTACAAGGATAAGGGCGGCCTGGAGCCTCTCCCAGGAGACTTTAGGCACAGGGCTGGGTGCTACTGTACTCTATCGCAGGGCGCACACACACACTCGCACACACACTATGGGCAATCTAACATCACATAGCCTAATCTGCAAGTCTTTGGCCTGTAGGAAGAAACCGGAGAACCCGGAGGAACCGCATCAAGAATGTTGAGAACATGCAAACTCCCTGCACACAAACCCCAGGTGAGAATCAAACCCTCGACCCAGGAATTTTTTTATTTTGTCTTTAGGCATTTTACTGTCTCTCTCAGAAAAACATGATACATAATTTAGTTTAATTTAATATAGAAAAAGTGCTTAGTCTTCTGCACAGTACTATTTAAAGAATGAATGTGTCAATAAAAATATGTTAGAGCAGTAAAAAGAGGAATGCACAAAATTTGGGCTGCTGGAAAAGAAATAAAACAGGAGTAATCACATAACATGGGCGCAAACATTTCTTGCAAGTTTTTCCATTTTGCATTCAGAATTGAACTATATAACTATTTATCTGCATAAGCAAATGTCTCAGACTGCTGGGTCACGTTCGTACTCATTATTATTATCTTGCCATTTAGTCTCTAGTTACAGACATGACTACGTACAGACGTACAGTAAGCAGTATCATGAACGGCATTTTGGAAAAATGCGTAAGGTGTAAAAGGCGAGTAAGGCGAGTCGCGTGCACCGGCGTACCTGCTGTCGCGCTCGGGAATCTCCTTGATCGCCAGCCGCACCTGGTTACTGAGGTCACGACCTGCGTAGACGATCCCGAATGTGCCTTTTCCCAGAATCACCCTCTCGCCGTGCTCGTCGTATTCGTAGTCGTACTACACAAACACACACAGGAGTGTATTGATGTACTTGTGACAACTATTACAGCTAAACAGAAACTGTGTTCAAGTTTCTGTTTACGTATTAAACTGTTTAAAAGAATTAAAGGAAGAATTAGTCCCGGTTTGACTTGAATGTGTATACGAGTCAATCCTGGATGAATCGTTGCACACACACACACGGAAACACTCATTTTATAAAAGAAGAGTCATGCATCTATTTAAAAAAATAAAATAAAAAAACGCTAAAAGGTGTGTGTGTGTGTGTATGTACCTCTAAAGTTTCAGATTCACACTCTGCCTCATCTTGTGCTTTCCAGGTTTCTTCAGTCAGACTGTTCACCAGCTCACAGAACCTGCAAGACACACACACACACACACACACACAAACACACACAAAGCTGCAAACCTTCTTTCTTCTGTATGAGGCAACACAAGCTGATTACATTCCTTTTCTTCTACCTTTGCTCAATTTGCTTAGCAAAGTGTGTGCGCACACACACACACACACACAAACGAACACACGCACCTTTTGCAGTGCATCTCTGTGCAGAAGTAGATCTGGAAATCTTCCGAGTTATTCACTACGTAGAGGAAGCAGCTGCGTTCATCGAACTTGGAAATGCTGCAGGAGACAGAGTGTTAAACTTTATATACTGCACTTTAATACAAAGCATTAAAGGTCCCATATGCTGCTGTTACTTTAATAAGTTAACACAGGTCTCGGAAAATGTGTGTCCGTTAATCATCCAGCTGTGGGAGTCTTATACTTCGAATTCGACTTATACCTCTTCTTCACTCCTGCTCCGAACACGCTGTTTCAGTTTCTATGTAAATGAGCTACTGCTGAGCCACGCCCACCAGAGAGAGCTGCAGAGCGGAGCAACACGCCTGGGGAAGGGGATCTTCTTAAATGAGGTCACATGAGGGGGACAATCAAATCGAACAGGCGGGTTCGCACCGTGTACACCTGTGTAGGTGCTGATATGCTGGGGTTTTCTGTGAGGAGAAATGATTTTTGCAATGTCTCTCGGTCTGAGGTAAAGCAGTAACTTCAGGTTTTCTGTCACAGGAAAGACCTTATGGTTTCTCTGTAACTAGACAAACCTTTTCTTCAAAAAAAGAGAAGAAAAAAGAATGGGGGGCGGCTGATGAGGAAATGACTGTTTGTAGCTGCTATAATCTAAGAGACAGTAATTTACAACAGGAAGTGACTCGTTTTCACATTAAATGTACCAATAAATGGATACAAAAGTCAGACATTGTTGTTTAACACTGGACGAACTTATAACATCTGGACCACCACAGCCTCGGGGAGTTAGGTCCAGCTCCCCGGATTACTGAGCTGGTGCTTTGTCTCCC
>JAOTQY010000023.1:2910086-2922547 GCA_026413445.1 Dolichallabes microphthalmus | reverse complement strand
TGTGCAAAATGTATATACTGTAATGGGCATTGTCCATAAAATAAAACTGAGTGTGTGTATAAAGAGAGTACATTAACATTTAGGCATTTGGCAGACGCCCTTATCCAGAGTGACTTATCAAACCTAGGGCCATTCACAGGTTGCAGAACCTCTACACCGTCACGACGTGTACTTTATATAGGGAGCAGCAGGTGTCTTTGATTGGACTGTAATTTCCTGACAGTGGGGATTAGTGTATTAAAACTGGAATAGACAGGTTTGATTGAATCGAGTGTGAAATTACAGTGTTATACAATGTTGCATGTGTCATACTCTACAGTATGCTGCAACTGTTTAGTGCTTTATAATATTATGTATAACGTTTATAATAAAATCAGTCAGAGTTTGGTTTGGGATTCAGATTGTTAATAGTTACAGTTAATGTTGAGGAACATCTGCAGCTCCAGTTAGTTTCTGTTATTACATTTTAGTCATCATTAATCTTCAAAAATACAGCCCTCAGGATGTCCAAACACCTCAATTTACAGCTTCCAACTGTTACAGAACACTGGTACTGGAGACCCCTCACACAGATAATGATAAATGTCCTTCACAAGTATGACACAAGTCATCATGTTTTTTAGAAGTTGTCGCCATGTCAGAACGAAAACATTTACAAACATATGACACGGAACGGAGAATTCATAAAAGGTGTGCATAGCGAATTAAAGATTTGTATCAGTCTGAAGCTGAAAATGTAACATCTTTAGGACTCGATTTTTTGTTTGTGGAAAAGTCAAAAGCCTTGAGTCCACCTCATTTCTTTATATGTTATTCCAAAAAAGCCAGACGCTCTAGTAGTCTTTAGGAGCAGTTCTCCAGGCTTCATGAAGAACTTTTTCATCTTCCATGAATCAGTCAAATATTTAAAAAAAAATATTTAACTTAAGTCCTGAACCAGTGAGAAACAAGTATACAAAGTATACTGGTGATGCTGAATGCTGAGTGGTCGGAACAGACGAGAGGGGAAATGAGGTCGCTGCTGAGGTTGTTACGTAAACAGGCGATTTTTAAATTGCATCTTTAGGCACTTTAGTAAATAATTTGTTCCCATTTTTTCATTTAATTTTTTATGTTATTTAATTACATTTAATAAGAAGGTTTTTGCTATACTATATAATCATATACTATATAATCAAAACTATTAGAGCCTGTATTTTTAAATGTTTCCGATATTATTTTTGTTTTCACTGTGAATAAATGAAACTTTCCACAAGGTGCACTTTTTTTTCGTACTTTTTGTAGTAAAGTCTGCATTTTCTCCGTGTACTCAAATTGTGGGCTGCTTGGTGCTTCCACATTGCTTGTAGTTTATGATAGGGGGTGTAAGTGCATGTGTATGCTTGTGCCCTGCAATAGATTTGAACCTCTTCTACCTTGTACACAAAATTCCCCGGAAGAGGATCCAGCCTTCCTAAGTGTTCTAGATAATGTATGGATGGATGGATCTGCATCATCAGGTACATTTTGACTTTTCTAAAGAAAATCAACCGGCTGTATTCAGGACAGAAAGTGGGGGCGCTTAATAGGCGTCGGGCCATCACTCAGAGAAAAGTTCACTCTATAAATCAATCCAGGACTGAGCTGCATCGACCAACACGGTCCAACGGGAAGCCAGACGGCTCGTACAGACGCCAAAGCAATAAATTCAAGGCTGCTAGAGCTTACCGATTTCCCGGTTTGAACACATCCAAGTGAATTAATTAGCTAATTGGCGTGCCTTCAGCCTTAAAGAGATGCAACCATTCGGCATATCATGTATTAATCAGCAGCGTGGCTGAGAGCATGCTCTCGTAACCGCCTTACGCACAAACCTGCCCTCCCGCAAACACGTCCTGACAAAACAAGCGCGCACAGGAACGCTGGGAAAAGGCGGCGTGTTTCTCGATGCCTGCGGAAACTTTTTATGTCCTGCTCAGAAACTCCTGAGTCAACTCCCCAGTCATTTTACGAGTCTGGAACGGGTGTGTCAGTTCAAAGAAATGTGCACGTGGGAACTTCAGAGTTGTGCATGTTGCACTTTTTAAAACAGCATGAATCACTCAGTCATGAATGGAATTTCAAATCGTATTTCTCGGTGGACTTCATCCTTCATGTAATGCATAAATCTCTCAAATATTCCATTTTCGATATCATTTCATACAAGAATTTTTGCAGGTAAAAACATGTTAAATGCCTCGGCAAGATTAATTGAATATGTACATATTGACGAGCGACCTAGGAGTTGTTTATAATTCATGAATTCATTCAAAATGTATAATTATTGCTCTATGAATAATTTTTAAAATAAAGGAGTTCCTGGGAGGCCAGTGTTCCAGATGTGAAGCAGGCAGTCTGGTCCAATAGTTCCAGCATCCTGAGAAAACTTTCTATACCTTGATGGTGTCCAAGCACTAGTGAAACACTGGGATAAGTGCATAAGTGTAGCAGGAGATTATATAGAGAAATAAAGGGGGCGGGGGTTACTCTCATAACTGCTTTCTGTCATCAAAAGTCTCGGTTTGAGTTGAACAGCCCTTGGTTCTTCGCGTCACTGTCACTACAGCAGCTGTAAAGCACCTCTCCTCTGCCGGTCCGTCCTGTTACGAAGCGCAGACACCGGAGACTCCTCTGTAAATGTTACAGAAGTCGTCACCGCGCGAGTACACTCGTCCCTTCTGTTCCTGCACGGGGTGTCCGTCTGTCCCCCTCCTCTCCGTGCTCTCTCTCTCTCTCCTTCTTCAAGCTGGCGGGTGACATCATTCCTGCCCTAGGCACAAGCCGCACTTCTATTTCCCTCCGTTTATCCATCAGTGCAAGATCACCAGCTCCCATTTCATCTCACTGAAAGCGTACTACGAGCAAAATCACTCGTGTTTCGTCAGATGTGCCACACGATCCCGCTTTCTAAATATACACCTCGTCTGAGCCCGGGGCACGAGCGTGTGGGACGCCTAAGTAGTGAATGATTTAATCTGGCACGAACGGGAAAATAAGGTAAACACGATCCAGACGGATCGATCCCAGTGGAGCGACAGAGCCCACGATGACATCACCAGAAACCCGAGGAGGACCGGAACCGCTGTCTCACGTGTGTAACGCCGCAGTTATTCGTCCTCGCGGCCGGAGATTACAACCTGACCGATATGGATGGATAGCGTGTAGGTTTTACAGTATGTATCGTTTATTTGACTCGATGTAGGAACTACGTTTCCGATTACAGTGTTTAGCTCGGGAACGATTCGCACCGCTCGCCTCTTCTTTTTTTTCAGCAAGAGTTCGGAGGAAAGTAAACGCACCCGCCCCTGTGTTTTTTTTCTTTCTTCCCCAAATCTAATTACTCTAACCACCGGTTTGGACTCGGATAGGACGCACCGCTCACTGGGATCGTAATTGCTGTGCTGTGAACCTAGCGCCGCACGGATACGCACTTTCTCTCCATCTGAAAGTAAAAGAAGGCATTTGAAACATGACAACTTATGAGCGCGAGATTTGAAGAAATGCAGGTTTTGAGACTGTTCGGAAAATAAAAACTCAGCTCTGATCAAATTATTATGATTATTAGTATGATTATCCTATAAGTACAATATTACTAATGAATCATAAAGGCTTAAATAAATGACTGAAATGTTCTTCATACCCCTACAGTGTACTCATGGGCGCAGCTCATTCCAAAAACAGAACATCATCTTACTTTCGATCTCGCGCCATGCTCGAACGGTTGAAGGTGTGTTAGATGCGGAAAATTGATAGAAGTTTCTTTTTAATTGCCCCGAATGCAACCTTGATCATGTAATCCCTCCAGAACGTGTTTGATTTTTTCTTTCTTTCTGTTTTCCCCCAGAGCTTTTTGCAGTTACGTTTATGGATAATGATTGAAATGCCTCAAGCTCTGCTGGGATTAGTGTATCCGCTCGTACCTGTCAGGCATAATCCAGACATGATGGTGTGTGTGTGTGTGTGTGTGTGTGTGTGTGTGTGTTCCATCTCACTGCTTTAATTTTTCTGGGCACAGACTCAAGACTGAACCACGTCAGCCGAATATTTGGGGTTTTGGGGGAGGGACGGGTCACAGAGCAGTTCAACTGAAAATGGTGGCGGATTTTTTTTCGTACCACTGTGTATCAGTGTGTGTGAGAGAAAGAGAGAGAGAGATGGAAAGTTAGAAAGAGAGACATGTCACCTTAGTGTGTGTGTGTGTGCGCGCATGTATGTAAATGTGTGTGTGTCTCAGTGGAATCATATGCCAAACAGGAACTGAGTGTTTAACGTCTCCTTTGCAGCGGACTTCCTGAAGCAGGAGGCCTCTGCCTGTGTGTGTGTGTGTGTGTGTGTGTGTGTGTGTGTGTGTGTGTGTGCAAAAAAAAAAAAATGCTGCCTCATTCTTTACCTCTCCACAAACCTCTCTCTGACCTTTTTTCTCACAAACACAAAAACACGTCCTGACAGATACACACACACAAACACACACATAACGCGACACACAGGTGGAAAGTTAAAGACCTAGATACAAAAGTGTTTCTCAATCGTGCACAAAAAACAAAAGAGATGACATACATGGTTGAACAACTGAGTCAGTTCAGTTAAACGATTCATTCGGTTTCGCTCCAGGATGTGCCGCTTTTTCTGAGATGCAGTTTTGTGTTCACACCAACAACCAACATGCACATTGCCCAGGACCTCTACCGCATGCACTTACTGTATGTACACACTCGCTGTCACACTGAACGAATCGCTGATTCAAAGGATTTGTTAAAAATTTGACAGGAACGAGTCTTGACCATAAACACAAGAGGTTCATCGGATCCGGATTACGCACAGTTACAGATCTGACTCAGTGTGACTCAAACATGTGACTCCGTGCAAAATGGGTTTAAGAATTTTTTTTTTAAATCAACTGAATAAGAAGAACTGAATCATTTGCTCAATCACTGATTCATTCGTTCTAGTGACTCAGTGATCAATAAGATCCTACAACTGAACATTCTGCTTTATTGTTTCCTATTATGAAATACACACATTCGAATCATGTTCAACATTTTAAGATCTGATTACGCTATTAGGCTGCAACACAACTAACCTTTTTTTTATTTGCCTTCATCATGCAAAAAAAAAACAACAGTTCCTGACGCTCTCTGTGCTTCCTGCTGAGAGTTTCAGCACTGATCTCATCACTATGACTTCATGCACAGTACTGAAATAGAAATAATGTATACCAATGTAACACTGCTATATTTGGACTGCAGTTGTCTTGGTGATGGAAACACTGAGGTTTATTGATTTCTTCTGTCTGTCTCTGTGTGCGCGCGTGTGTGGTGTGTGTGTGTGTCTGCGTGTTTGGATGGAGAAATCTGATCATCCTATCTCTACACGAGGTGACTGGAGAATCTCGGTCATCCTGTACTCACACACATGCACATGCAGATGTGCATGTGTATTTGTGTGTGCCAAATGTGTGTTCTCCTACAGTACATTCAAAGGTTTCCACTTTGGCCCATTCGAGGCCACATGAGGAACTCAGGAGGTGCTTTATCATTCTTGCAAAAAGAAGCGTAGAGGTTGATCCAACACTGATTTTACGCCGCCGTGACTCTCATGCAACCACATCTGGATGCGATGCAGCCCGAGCTAATGTCTTTAATTAACTTCACAAAGACCGAACTCCGGCGTTTCAATCTCAGTGAAGATGGAGCTGCTGGATCCAGTACAGACATTTCGTGTGGTGCAGGCATCAATGTGGGATGAAAAACAGCTCTGTCTTAGACTTAAAAAATGTGGGTATGGGTTTTATTTTATTTTATTTCAGAATGATGGTGAGGTGAAGACTTGCTGCTTTGTATCACTTTTCTGGAAAAGTTTTTTACGGTCCTCGGTAACCTTTTAAAAAAAATCTTAAATAAGATAAACGGGAGAGGTCACATGGATGGATTGGGTGGCAGGTATGTGGGACATGGATGGGCTGTCCTGTTCCCCAGGAGAACAAACATGTGGAAGTTACAAGAACCTGGATTAGTGAGATTAGGAACCGTACAAAGGATGGTGAGACCAGAAAGAAAGAGAGAAGGTGGTGGTTAGGAAGTCAATAATGCATGACATTTTGGGCTCCTTGAATACACTGAGCCCCCAACCTTTACAAAGCCAACCCTTTTTCAACCGTCGTTGCATGTGTAAGGGAACCCTGTCAGTCAATATGGGGTCCTTGGGATCATCTTTACTTAAACCAACCCTTTTTTTTTTAACGGTACCCTCAATACCTCCTTGCAAGTCAATCTTGACACTTGACAGACTTGACACCAGGGGCATGGGTGCGGTTCTTATACTCATGGAGGTGATCACACAACCACGTGTAAGTCTCCTGGTTTAGTAAGTCCTGATCAATTCTAAGGGCAAGGAGTGTGAGAGAGGGAAAGAGAAGAGACGGACTAAGTTAAGAAGTTGTCGACTCAGACACGACCTCTCTCCCTCTATTCCTCCATCCGAGCCAACAAGCTGTCCTACCATGGTGCCGCCTCATTCACAGCAAAAGCGACTCCTACTGTGGCTGCTTTGTACATCTCTCTACGAGCCTGTCAGGATACTCCATCATTTATTTTTTAACAGGATAAGTGGTTGGGATTACTGGGGTGGTGGGTGTGGGCAAGGGTGGGTATGTTTCGGCACTCATCTGGGAGATCAATTTATGACATGCGAAAAGATCTGATCAGTGAAGTGATGATAGAAAGCAATACAAGAATGAAGTTGAGACAAGACAAAAAAAAGAGTAACAGCATACGGTTGAGCTGGTGGTTACTGTAGGAAGTCGCTGACTCAGGCTCAGCCTCCTTCCCCTGTATCTGAGCCAAAAAAGCTGTCCTGCCATCATGCCTCCTCTTAGGGTGATCCCGACTCCCCCTGTGGCCTCCTTCCCTCTCTCCCTCCCTCTCTCTCTTTCTCTGTCTGAATGTCAATATTTCCACACCCGCTGACTGCCTATTGAGGGGGAGGGAACGTTTCACAGCCTCTTTTTTCGGTCCCTAACAAAAACATCCTGGGGACCCGGCCTGTCCCAAGGCTCCAATGCCCGGGAACGGGGACACAAGTTTGGTGTGAGAAAAAGAGGATGTGTTCTTTGCTATCGATACGAGATATAGTGATTTGCAAAGCTTCCAGAACAAAGCGAGTGATGCAAGGCTATAAGGGGAGGAAGATTGCAAATCATTATACCCCTGAAGCGATGAGGAAACTAGCTGCAGTGCCATCTGCCCTAGCTTTCATTAATCACCTCAGCCAGATGGGGTATTAGAGATTTTTTGCATATCTTCAGTAAGCATAGCTTAAAGGGGTGTTGGGTTGGTGGGAGGAGCTACTTGCTCTCTTCACCTCCTAAATATTTGCTTGAAGCTAGTTTTTCGCAGCGCGTCCAATCCCTTCGCCGTTTAACTTTTCTGTCATTTTCGAAGAAAAGTGATAGATTCCAAAGACAGCTTTCCTGCGTCGTCAGTTTATAAATAGAACTACAGGCATTCGTGAACCTGTGGACAAATCCACGTTCGAGGTCACTGGCTTTCTTCAGCTGTACATATGTGTAAGCGCATGTATATTTGTACGTCAGAAGGGCACACAGTCCTTGACTTTCAAGCTTCAGCATTCGATTCCCTTCACTCGTTCAGACTGAGTCATCAACAGCCAATAGCTTTGCCCTCCAGGCCATGAAGCTAATTTAATTCCAGGAATGGACACTTAAAGCGAGCACCGCGGAGCAACGCGAATGCATGTGCTCGTTCAGAGCTTCTCGTCACGACCCCGTAGCCTGAGGGAAGCAGATGAGGCATTATGAGCCTTGCCCAAGACAACAAAACAGACTGCATCACCGAAATGCCAATCACGGGCTCATGTGTACACCTCACTCTCTGTCATGCCACCACCCGTCCAGACTTATTCGACCTGTATGCTAAGGTAGTCAAATTAACACCAAGATGACACCTAAATAAGCTTTCACACAGAAGGTCTGACAGGATCCATGTGGGGGCTTTGGAGACAGCTAACACATCCTCGGGTGAGAAAATCTGCCACGTCGCCGGGTGCCGCATATAGCCGTAACCATGGCGATGGCAACTCTGGAGCTGAGGCTGCCATTAAAGATAAACATAAGGAACAATGCAGATCTCCACGTTGGTCTTGGGTATAAGAAGAAAGAGGAACTATGGTCATGACTAGTCAAAGGAAGTTACAAAACAGAATGTATATATTTATCATCATCTTTTTTTATCAATCAGAATAGAAAAAGTCTAGCATAATAATAAAATAAAAATCTCTGTATACTTTGGATACAGTGCCATGTGGTGAAACTGGACAAATCTCCAGGAAGCAGTACTGGTTCTGCCGAATTCTCCTGTTTGTATTCTAGTCGTCTTCTTTATATTTACATTCCCAGTTCCTTGTTGAGCTGTCTTTGCCCTTGCACGTTGGCTGAGTCCCCAGAGGCTCCTATAGCCCGTTTCCCATGGGAATCCATTCATCCTTTGGCTTTTCAGCACACAGTGGGGAATTGACAAGGCTCACGACATCTTCAGCATGGCCACTTCCACAGCAAACAGTTTGGCAAGAAGCACGAGATCTGTGCTAACTAGGCAATGGCTATTTTCCAAGCTTAATTCCAGATACGGTTACAGGTTTGAAAATCATACGGGAAAGCGTTTCTGGGTCTTACTGTTTGAAGCGTGTTTTTTCTTCGTATTATGCCTTTGGAGAAGCTCCAGCAGCTTTTGTGCTTCGTTACGCGCCTGACTGTGAAATAATTAACAAATAAATGAGCGTCAAACAGAGTGCAAGCAGCGCTCTTCACACTTTCTGCTGAATCAAACCTTATCTTACCAAAGTGCAAATAACAGCAGGAACACAAGATCGATACTTTGGGGGAGGGGGTATGGGGGGTGGTGGAGGATAGGCATCTGGCCAGATCGCTCATACAGCAAATGAAAAGAACAAGACTAAGCAAGCTTAGCTTAGCTGGACCGTAAATATGACCTGAGGGAAATGCTGGCGTGTATAACTAAAACCAATAACTTCATGACCATATTTCTACCTGAGGGACAAAAACCTCAGACAAATAAAACTCGATATATCAGGGGGAAAAAATCACAAATACAATCAGGCCGCTATTATTAGCTAAGCAGCTAGCTGTAAATGTTTGCCTTCTTATAAACTAGCGACAGAGAAAGTGTTTAAGCTATCAAGCTATTTTAGAACTGAAATTAGCTACAAGTATGCTAATTAGCAAATATTTGTTTAACCACATTGACACTGTCCTTACTGAAAACCTTACTGTACTGTAAATCGCTAAACTACAAGCCGCTTGATTGCGCAATAAAAGCTATTGCTAACCAGTTGAGGTTTTAAGTGTTGACTGAGGAAAAACAAGTGTTAATTGAGGGGAAAAAAGCTTTGTTTATCTTTAAAAAGGACAATCTATTCGTTCTGTGATCAATTTACAACATTTATAAAGTAGCAATAAACCAGATAGCGTACAGCTGATTAACGTTAGCATTTCATGAACATTCCATGTTGTTTGTTCCATTCCATTAAAACAAAGTGTGTATTATCAAAGGTCCAAAACGTCATTGTGTCAATATCTTTCTTGTTAGAAAAAGCAATGTCATTGCTAGCTAGTTTTGACTTGCGTGACAGGAGCTAACCATCACCCAGTTATAGAAATAAGCTACAAAGAACACAAAACTAGAAGGATGAGGTTGGTTTAAAGGAGTTAAAGGATTTAATGAACAGGATTTAGGAAGTATGAGAGTAATGGCATTCTTATATTGTTTGTATACACACAATGAAGATTATGACCAGAACCCCATAAGAAGGTACTGGTACCTCAGAAACAGGTGGCTCAATGGTGGGTTTCTTGTGGAAGGACCGGGTTCGATTCCCATCCAATGCCCAAACCACATCCTTTGCAGTGCCGGTCACAAACCCGAATAAAATGGAACGATTTCATCAGGAAGGGCATCCAGCGTAAAACCTGTGCCAAAGTTGTGTGCGGATCAGATGGTCCACTTTGGAAACCTCTCCATGGAACCACTGGAAAGACCAACATCAGCACCTCAGCCTTTACCATGGTAGGCACCACTGTGGCACTGTAGTGGGTACTGTGGTAGTGCTATGGTGTATACCACTGCACTGTGGTCAATATTATGGTACATATTGGGTAAAACAGTGGCTACAGCAGGTATTTAATAGGGTATGTTTTTACACTATATACCGTACCATAATAGATTAGTATGTACTACTGGTATGGTATAGTATAGGCAGTATCATGTTATTACTTGTAATATTAATTAAAAATAAAGATAAAAATAAAAATAAAGAATTACAACATGCATTATGTCATTTAATTATTGTTACATACATACAGTAGAACCATAGCATATAAATATTAGAATTATAGCACATGTAGCATGTGCTATACATCTATTGTAAAACCTTTTTTTTTTTTTTTTTACTGTATCCTGAATATATGTTTCATAGTTCATAGTGTGATATCATCAAATAAGTACCATGGTACTGTTAAAAATACCATGGTACTATATACGATGGTACATGTACAGTGCCATGGTACATTGGTAAAATTTCTCCGTCGTAAAATACTGTAATGGTCAGACCAAACTGGGGAATATAATTGATTTAAATAGAAATTATATTTCAAGCTGGTGCCAATAAAATTGACTACACATCAATATTTCGTAATTAAAGGAGTAGTTTTTTGAAAGTTTCAGTTGATCAAGTTGTATCATGATACATCATTCACGTCAACTCTGGAGGTTGCTTTAAATCACACCTAGCATGCCTTACATATTACCAGAATAGTCTTCAGCACTACCGATCTGTACAAAACAACCAGTGTGTGCGTATAAAACGATCGAGCTAATTTTATCAGTTAGAGTTCAGCTTAATGATTCCCTCTAACACTGTCTTTGTGCCAGCTCCATTAAAGCCCTGAATATCCATGAGCACAAATGAACAGTGATTAAACGACCTACCGTTATTTACCTTTAATCACAAAGGTTAATTGATGATTATTAATCCTGTATACGTGTGGATTCTGAGGTGAGCTCTGGATGTGCTGCAGTTTCATACAGTAGTTTTACTTTAAACACACGCCTTCCTCAGTGCAGAGTCACAGTGTCTAGCTTACATGATGATGGCAACAAATCTCTAGATAACCGCGTAAACATTTGTGATAAGTTCTCTTCTGTAAAATTATCATTCTAAGGTTCCAGGAAATCTTGTTCTTCCTCTTCACTTTCAAGAGTTCACATGCCATGATCAAATTTAGACTCAAAGTGGGCTGTGCGCCTCTGCCCCATTTCTCCTTAACCTGCTTTTACGTCCTTGTGTACCCAGAGAGAAAAATGCAAGACTCTCTCTCTCTCTCTCTCTCTCTCTCTCTCTCTCTCACGTATACACTGTGCATAATGTCCTTTTCAAGGACATATCCAGAGGCAAAGGAGCCTCAGACTCAGAAGTGGCCACGGAATAGCTTCACACACTTCTGCAGTTTTCCCTTCAAAGCCACTCATAACTAGCGTTTCACAACTGTACGGGGTTAGACCGGTTGCATGTCATAAACTCTTATTTGTAGGACTGGAAATCCGAATAATAATCGATTATTAAAAAAAACTAAACAAAACAAAAAACCATGATAGTATCGAAAGCTCATTTCCATAGATAAACCTTATGGGAATGACTGCAAAGCCAGGAATGTAATAACAAGCCATGAACAATTGTTATGTAACAACATAACAATATCAGGCAGATCACTGTTTCTCTAATCATTAGGTGGACATTTACCTATTTTACCTATATACGAGGGGTGTTCGAGTCAAACTTGGACTTAAATTGAAATTTGTTGTGCATGAAGGTGTAAAAGTAATTAGGTTTCTTTAAGCACAGTACGGTGATGAGACTCTTAGCCACAGTACAAGATTTTAATAATGCAAACACTTTAAAGAAAGCTGTACATCTATCTGTAAATGACAATCCCGAAGCCTCGAAGTGGTGGCTCGAAGCCCCCCATGAACATTCAGCGCGTGGAACGTCTGATCCTTGAAAATCAACAGATAACTTTTTGCCAACTCGTCTGTGGGAAATGTACGCACAATTCTTCGCGAACACAACTTGCACATTAAAGGAACTGAAAGTTTTTGCCACATTCCACATACAGGCCACACTCAAAGCCATTTTCCACATATTTAAGGAGTTCCTGGGAGGTAAGCGTTTCAGACAAAGTCTGATCATGGCTCTGGCGAAAAAAGCGAGAAAACTTTCGACCTTGATGGTGTCCAAGTGCATTAGAGTAGAGTATATATATATATATATTAGTGTTGCTCCGATCGATCGGCCACCGATCATGATCGGCCGATATTGGCTAAAAACAGCTTGATCGGCGAACACCAAAAGCG
>JAOTQY010000023.1:2891236-2904339 GCA_026413445.1 Dolichallabes microphthalmus | reverse complement strand
TTTCACTTTATATTTTTATGTATTTTTTGGGGGGGGGGGGGGCTTCCATTATTTCATATGGGAAAATTTGATTTGGTTTACGAGTGTTTTGAAATATGAGCCTGCTTCCGAAATAAATTATGCTCGTAATCCAAGGTTCAACTCACTGTATGTTAAAAATTATCTTCAGGAATTTTTGGTAGTAGACTTTATAATGTTAATTTAAAAAAGTGACATGTTTAGCACAATGATGTGGGTGGAGCTTTAAGCCTTAAAGGTTCAGAAAATGTGGAAAAGTTTAAAAGAGAATTTAAGTTACTATTAGCATAGCTTTGTCTCTTCGTATATATTTTAACACTGAAAAAAAAAACTAGCAAGTCGTTTAAATTAAGGGCAGAAATTAATAATGGTAAGAAATTTGTATGTTCAGGTTAAAGTCATTAAATAGAATTAAGTATTTAATGACTTTAACCTGTCATTTATTTTAATTTAACAGACATTATATCAGTGTGTAAAAGCTACACGAGTGTACGACTTTGGCGTAAACTGCAATTTAATGAGATATCTCTGCTATAGTTACCTTTTCTAGTAAAAGTAAAAGTCCCAATAATTTCTTACTTCACTTTTATCTAATTCTCACTTCCACTCTCTGTAGATTTACCCAAAAAAAGTTAATAAAAAGGATTTACAAAAGTTTGACTAATGGTCTATATGTACGTATTCCAGTATATAGAGAAGAAGACGAACATCATACTGTAGTACCCATCTAAGGCCTTGCATGTAGTACCAACAACAACTTAAACAAAGTGTGGGTAAACATTAACAAAGTGAAAGTATGTTTCATAAGCATCATTTATCAGGAATATTAGTTATAAAATATATAGCTATAAATAGCTATAATTTTTATTTGTTTATTAATTTATTTTTTACTGAAGGCAGTAGGGAATATAATGTGTTAAAAGAACATATACAGTCATTGGCTTTTATAGTAAATAAAAGATAAATGAAAGTTTCTATAGAAGAAACTCTTCATGACATTAATCAGGTAAGTAAACGGTTTAAGATAGTAAGAGAAAGAAACGCACTAATAAAAGTCCTAATGTACACAAGTCTGTTTTTCCGGTATCTTAAGTAGTTCTAAAATTCTTGGAAGCTAATGAGAACTTTTACTTAAGAGATTGAGGAGGAAGGGTTTTAAAAGTCTAAAAGTACTTTATAAAATTTTTAATTATACATTTACAGAAGGCTTTAGAATTTGAAAAGATTTTAAAACAAAAAATTAAAAGATGCATAACTTGAATATTTAATATTCAAGATTCTGCGTTATTTCTAGGTTCCTTAAAATATTCTGGAGACCTCAACTGCTTTTTACAAAAGCCCAGATTTTCCTCATGTCTAACATTTTGTGTTGAAGCGAATCATATGTGTTCAAGTAGGTTTAATATCAAATTAATTATAAACGTTTTGCACAAATTTTTACGGTCTGTTCCAAAAGGCAAAAAGTCAGAAATTCCTGAAAATATTTCAGAGATTTAAATTTTTCACTCCAGTTCTTGTTAATAATTAGATTTTAATGAAAATATATTTTTTTAACTAATCAATAAAAAAAAATGGAAAAAATGTAAAAACATTTTTTTTTATTAAGGCTTTACAGTATATACACAGCTTTGTTGTTACAGTATAATGACTGTCAGTGGTAAAATCTTTACTATATCTGTTCTTGTATGATGTAGTGTCACATGACAAGTTATATCACTTTATTATCCTTATGTGACCTTATGTGTGCTATAACACCTATCTATTTTTGACTCAGCTGTTATGAATCAAGCTTTCTTAGAGACGTGTATGCCAGTTGTCATTTGTTATGAGTAATGTACTGTACTGTAATCATTATAAACATGTTTTGAAGTAAAAATGTGATACACATTTCTCAAAAGGTTTATTTAAATGATTAATTTATACTTTTTTTCTTATAATTTTTGGTAATTGTCGCAAAACATACAGTATGCCGATGATACAGTAGATCACTCCACCTTGCTTCCCCTTGTTTCCATCTTGCTCCGTCTTTAGTCAGACTAAGTGTTCTGACCCGTCTATACAATGGAAGCAAGCGTTTGCTTTCAAGTGGAGTAACTTTTCACAGCATGCCATTAAACTAGCACTTTCCCGGGCGTCTGTGAAAGAAGAGCTCGGAGTGGCCGAGGTTTAAGGCCAAGGCTAGCGATCTGGATCTTTACCAAATTTACATTTAGGTGATAGGTGCTTTTATCAGCGCTGACTTACAAAGACATCCGAGTCTATTCCAAAGAATAAAATGGAAAAAAGTTGACAATTAAGCATCAGACAGTGGCTTTCTAGCAGCGCTGGGATTGCAGTCTTAGCATAGATGCTTAAGTGGTAAAATGAACCAGTAAAACACTGACCCGTTGCTAAGCTGTTAGCATGGTAGTGAGCTAGCAAGAACATTGGAAACCAGAGTACGTGGAGAAAACCCACCAAGCACATGGAGAACATGCAAACTCCATGCACACAGATCCTGAGGTGGGAATCGAACCCAGACCCTGAAGGTGCAACACGACAACGCTAACTAGTAAGGCACCGTGCCACCTGTTTGGGAAGTATCCAAGGAACATTTGTTAGAAAATGTTGCACATTTATAAAGAAGTTCCAAATAAACCAACAAATTTATGATTTCTTTTGCCACTGCAGAGTTATACATCATTTGAAGTACAGTACCCGCCATTATATTGGGCTGTATACTACCCAGGCTATAAATTCATCAAACCGTCGCACTACTTTGTTCCGTTGCTCAGTTCAGTTACCCCAGAGGTTAATATTTATTTGGATAGTTGATATTGTTGCACCTGCAGAGGAAGTCATGAAAAGGAAGCCTGATTTCCTGTGAGAAAAACGTCTTTTGTGTATCTTTATTGTGCAAAATTTCTCTAGTTTTCAGCTCGCACTCCACGCACCAGCTTCAGATCATGACACGCCTTTGATTGGCTCAGGATTCTACGCTCGATGGAGATCTATTCATGATAGCTCGACTCCCAGGTCTTTGTTCTCGGCTTTCCGCGGGTCACTCGCGGCACGAGGTTGTGCGGCTCCCGTTAAAGATTTACACGTCGCTGGCAGAAGCGATGCTTAATCTGATCTGACTTTTAGGCCTTCCTGCCGCGGGACGATCAGCTAAAGTCAAGGGCTTGCGTCCTGAGAAGACAGAGGTTGCGTTTCTCAGGTGTCGCAGCATCTCTCGTAAAACGTCAGAGATTTTCAAAGAAAGTTGAATACATTTCTAAAAATGAAAAGATAACTTTGAAAGATGAAATTCTTAAAGTACAAGTAAAAATCTGATGACTTATTCAAATGAAACAACATTCATACTCATTCATACTTAGGCACACTTACATAAAACTCTATTAATTCCTAATTTTAGATGCGTTCTTCTCAATAAAATTAGGATGACAAACATAAAACTCATCCTGTTTTATCTTTGTCGCACTTCAAACATGCCAGCAGAACTCCAAACGCTATTTCAGAAAAAAACAACAAGCCTCCTTTCTTTACATGTCAATAAGGTACAGCGAGTGAAATAAGCGTAACTCACAGAACTGACAGAAGTTCCCTCCGATGAGCTGCTGCTCTGTACGGTGCTCACATTCAGCACTTCAGCAACACTAACACGTGTAGAGATGTGCCACAGCATGTGTTTGTGTGAGTGTGTGTGTGTGTGTGTATGACTCATGCGAAGCTCAGTGTGTGCTACAGCTTCTGACTGGCAGCTACCTGGTGTGACCGGGTTCTCTTTTTTATCCATCAACGATAAACCTTAATCATATTTCCTGGCATGTTCATTAAATACATCAAGGCTAAACAGATCACGTGGGTCGGTACGAGCCTTTCTGGTTCTGATTATTCCAATGTAATGTTTTTATCTGCGTTCTTAAAGCGTCACCGTCGATTTTTGATGGGTTGTAAGAATGAACATTGCTGAAGCCCTTAGCAAGAACCTTTACAGGAATATGTACAGCGGATGGACCATGTGATCGAAGAAAAAAACTAATTGTTAATAATGTCGAGATTTCTTTGTCGAGATGTTTATCTAGTAACTTTAGAAGGAGTTTCCATTAATAGAAATTTTGACTTTTCAAGTATTTGAGGTTATATGGTGAACCTTTTATATTAGTTCCTATTAAAAAAAAACGCAGTAGATAACGGAAGAGAGAGCATTCAACATAGATTTTTTTTTTCACCATTTCCATTCAAGGTCACATATGTCAGTTTATTAAACACTAAAATAATTCACATATTATGGTTATATTTTTTATTCAATAGAGTAAGTGTTAACACTCTATAGAAATCTACATACACTCACACATGGATAATCTGACATAAGAACCCATACCCATACACCCACACACCCCTCCACACACGTAAACATGCAGAGGTTATCGTTCGTGCCCTGAAAGATGAGCACTATTTGCCCTGGGACAACAGACATGGAAAGGGTTACCATATAGTTCGACCTTTAGTGTCTAAGTGTTTGCATAAATGTTATCTAACAAATGAACTCTGTATATCAGTGTCTTATCAATGACCTTTATGCACTGGCAAAATTCAAACTGCATATCATCAACCTGCACAAATCTCCATAATCGCCCGAGCTTCGAAATGTCATTTAACTTAACATTCAATAATGACTGTCCTCTTGAAAATGGGAGGTGAAGCTAAGTTATGTATTATCAAAGAAAAAAATGTAAGAGAGGTCAAATAAATTAGATAGAAAGAGTAATTCA
Organism: Dolichallabes microphthalmus; assembly: GCA_026413445.1. Lineage (NCBI taxonomy): Eukaryota > Metazoa > Chordata > Actinopteri > Siluriformes > Clariidae > Dolichallabes > Dolichallabes microphthalmus. The sequence goes on along the minus strand of JAOTQY010000023.1, from coordinate 2,899,564 downwards.
TACAAGTCTACTCATTGCCTAATTTCAATATAAACCTTCCAGCAAGTTCCATCTCATTTGTGTAAACATTAAAAAAATTTTTTTTAGAATATTCTAACAATATAAATGTTAACTATCTTGTAATGTTATTTTTTAAGCTAGTTTTGAGAAATCTCAAAAATTCTCCACACATCGATGTATTAACACTTTTTAGCTAAATATCTTTGAAAAATTGTTCGTACTTTATATAACTTTATATTATTTTTTTCTTTTCAGATAGTCTTGACGAATGCCTTTGACAAAAGAAGAATACATTTGACGTGCAATTACATACAAAACACCAGATGTGTTAACACGAGTTCATCATGAGTGGGAGACACGACTCGGTGTCTGTTTACAAAGAAGAGGATGTTTTGAAATAAAGCTACATTTCTGCTAAAAAGGTGTACTTTTGCACTTTTGTACAGAGACTCACATAATTTTGCAGCTATGCATGAAGAATTTCTGGGGCAAAACTGTAGTGAATCTGGTATTTTTACTATTAAGTTCACTATTAAAATTATCATTCACAAAGTCAACTATCTAGTTTGGTTAATATAAAGGTTACTGTTTACAACGCTCGCAATCTATGAAGCTTACAATTAAGAATACTACTATTCAGAAAAGCAAACTATTTATAATATAATTACGGTTTGATTACAAAACTAACTATGCATTAAGGTTCAAATTTAGGTTCCTATTTAGAAAGAATAACTAGTAAGTTTACTAATACATTTCATATTAAAGTAACTATTTACACAGATGACTATCTATTAAGGTTATAATTAAGGTTTCCATTTAGAGCCCCATTTACAGTACTAAGCTGATTATCTAGTAAGCATACAATTAGGGTTACTATTACAGTCACTATTTACAAAGCCAACAACCTAGTACGGTTACAATTAGGCTTACTATTTAGGGGACTAATTACAAAGTTGATTATCAAGGAAGGTCACAATTAGGGTTACTATTTAGGGTACTAATTACAAAGTTGATTATCTAGGAAGGTTATAATTAGGGTTACTATTTAGGAGACTAATTTCAAAGCTGAATATGTAGTAAGGCTTCAATTAGAGTTACTATCACAGTGACTATTTACAAAGCCAACTAATTAGTAAGGTTACAATTAGGGTTACTATTTAGGGGACTAATTACAAAGTAGATTATCCAGGAAGGTTACAATTAGGGTTACTATTTACGAGACTACTTACAAAGTTGATTATCTAGGAAGGTTACAATTAGGGTTACTATTTACGGGACTAATTACAAAGTAGATTATCTAGTAAGATTACAATTAGGGTTACTATTTACGGGACTAATTACAAAGTAGATTATCTAGTAAGATTACAATTAGGGTTACTATTTAGGAGACTACTTACAAAGTTGATTATCTAGGAAGGTTATAATTAGGGTTACTATTTAGGAGACTAATTTCAAAGTAGATTATCTAGTAAGATTACAATTAGGGTTACTATTTAGGGGACTAATTACAAAGTTGATTACCTAGGAAGGTTACAATTAGGATTACTATTTAGGGGACTAATTGCAAAGTTGATTATCTAGGAAGGTTACATTTAGGGTTACTATTTTGGACACTATTAACAAAGCTGAAGATCTAGTAAGATTACAATTAGGGTACTAATTACAAAGCCGATTATCTAGTAAGGTTATAATTAGGGTTACTATTAAGGGGACTAATTACAAAGTTGATTATCTAGGAAGGTTACAATTAGGGTTAATGTTAAGGTCAGTATTTACAAGGCTACAAATTAAGGTTATTATTTATAAAGTCTAACTATCTAGTAAGTTTACAAAAACTTAATTTTACTATTCAACTTTCTAGTAAGGTTACAATCAAGGATACTATTTACAAAGCTTAGGACATATTAAAGTTTAGATTAACATTACTATTTGGGATACTATTTAGAAAAACTAACTATGTAGTATATTTACTATTAAGGTTATTAAAAACAATATTCGTAAAGCCAGCCTTAAAAATAATAACTAGTTTCTGGAATAAAAACTGCAGTTTTACTCCAGTTTTTTTTTCTAGCAGGGTAACTATTAGAGTTACTATTACAAACTATTACTATTATATTTTACTATTACTTTTTTACTATTTTACTATTCAGAATAGCTAACCATGTAGTATGTTTTCTATTAAATTAATACTTTACTTTTAAGATTACTGTTTGCAAAGTTACCTATATCGTATGGTTCAGCTTAAGCTTTGGATTAAGATTATTACATTCTAGTAAATCTAGCTATCTAGTAAGTTTATAATTTACTAATTAACCTAATTAATCTACAATCCATTATGCTTACTAAGTACAAAGCTAAGTATAAAATAATTACTTGAAAAATGTATGATGTAGTAAGGTTACTATATACAAAGTTAGCTGTCTAGTAATTTTTTTGTTTGTTTTATCCTAATTAATTAGTTTTTCTTGCTGAACAAAGTGTTAGCATTACAGATAATGTACAGGACAGATTACAGGCAGATGCTATTGCTAACTATGATAGCCGGGACAGGTTTAGACAGCAAATAAACCCATTCCTCATCTCTCCACACACACACACACACACACACACACACACAAACACTCAGGCAAGGCAAAGCAACATTCCATGCTAGCATGTGATAGAGAATTCAGAGAAATGGTGTTTAATACTTTACATTCCTCAAGCACCATGAAGTAGCCTTGACTCTAACCTTGACTAAAACCTAATTTATTATTTTATTTTATTTTTAATTTGTTTAAAGAAAAATCATATTTGCTAAAAAAAACAAAGATAAAAGATGCAGCTAATGAGCACAAACCACAGTTGTCTGGGTCGTGTTGGCAGGCAAATGAAAACAGGATGCTGTAAGCTTTAAGAATCCTCTTCTATTTCATTTGCTTTGTTCAGCCTCATTGTAAGTTCAAACATGGACACACACACATGCAGACTCTGACACGGACCGTGTATTTAACCGTTCGTAGAGCATATAGTCTTGGTTTCATTAGGTACAGTAGATGTATGCGGTAATTATTAATAAAGGTCTTGTCAGTGACGGTGGGGTCGTGTGGGGACGCGCTCAGAAAGGGGAAAAACAGAACTGCATGTCATTGAGCGTTCGAATTATTTCATCCGGATTCGAGAACGACGGCTTGAGCTCTGACACTTGAGACTCCTTCTGTTGGCCTTACAATTCAGAGCACTTTTTTTTTGTATTATATAGTGTTTTATATATATATATACGGTATAATGCTCAGGATTGCGCAATATAGAGTGACAAATCTAATGATATTTATAAGATCATTTTATTATTATATAATAATAATAATAATAATAATAATCTAATTTTGAGAGTTCTACATTTTTGCGACGTCATTCCCATATCCCAGTAGTGTTAAATTTTACACGTTATAAAAGTAATCCTAACTTTCAATCTACCTTACAAAGCCGAAAAAAACTGATGCACAGTTAACACACTCACACACCGGCTAAGATTCCGTATACCCACATATATATATGTTTATATTTTTTTTAATCGTCATTGTGTGCTGCTTGAGTTTTAAGGGTTTTAAACATTAAATAAACAGCTCCTATGCAGAAAAATAAATTATATATCACCATACATCATAAATGATTATTTGTGTTAATAATAGCGTTTCAAATATTATTAGACGTACAATGAATTACTCTAAACAAGTAATTAAAGTGATCGATGATTTCTCAAGTCAAACTGGAACTTTTAAGGAAATTTGGAACTCATGACTAAAGGCATTTATCCGATTACAATGCAAACTTGTTAAAGAAGTTAAAGAAGGATGTACGTCTGTAAAAAATCTAAATATTTCCAAGCTCTGGTGAAACGCTGAAGTGAAGCAGGAGATTATTCAGAGAAATAAAGGGAGTTTTAAACTCTCGTTTAAACAGTCCCAGTTTGACTTGAACACCCCTCATAAAATATATGCAAATATGAACTTTTTTATATATATCATATAAAATGAGTCCATATAGTATACAATGCGAAACAAAATTATAGTTTATAGTTATTATTTATAGTTATTATACTTTATTATAGCCTTAGTGATGCGTGCGCGCGCACACACACATGCACACTTCAATACGTCACCGATCACGCATAACTGCCCTATTGGCGATAATCGAAATCAGCAACAGAGAAAAAAACAAACACACACACACAATGATGTGCATAACATCAGCCATAACACACATGTGCAAACCTTGGAACGCTGCCATCTAGCTTACTGTAGTCAATCAGGAAGTGGTCATGAAGCTCCACGCCCACCGCTCACCCCTCCACCCCGCTCCCCAAACCCCGTGCCACCTGCGCAAGTCCCACAGGATGCATGCACTCACACACACACACACACACACAGTGCACAATCATCAACCCACCCACATTCAAACAAACACACAACCGCCCTGCAGACACACACCTACACCTCCAGCTGCATGAGTAAAACCACATATCGCGCTTGTTTTTGTTTCATCGCCTCAGAAATCACTAGCTTACCCGACGCTGAGGAAACTGTCAGGGCGCTTCACCTTAATCTTCTACACTCTCTAAAAAGTCTCCATCGAGTCAAACAGCAACACTTCTTTTTTTTAATGTACTGCTCGTAGTTAATGTTAAGGTGTTTTTTGTCATAAAGAGCTTGTGTTGTTTTGAACCAACCTCAAGACGCTCTTAAAAAAATAATAAAAGTCCAGTCAGAGAAACTACATAACATAACTGGAAATATGTCTTTAATGTGTCATGAATATTTATCGAAAACAGAAGCTTAGTCTCGTCTCTGACACACCCGGGAGTACAGTGATGTTTAGAGACAGCTCAGGATGCATCATAACACAACCGTATCTCAACAACACTCAGGTTTGTGTTATGACTGCGCTGTGCCAGTTTTTTTTTTTGTTTTGTTTTATCATTAAAGCTTTGTAAATGTCTATGTAGGCTTTCATCGCTTGCACAGGTGTCGTCCAAGGAAACAGAGATGATGAGGGGAATTTCAAGACTCATGAAACTGATTAAAAGCGTATTAAGTTGACGAAGTTGATGTAGCTTATTCATATGCGGCACAGTGGCATAGTGGTTATCACTGTGGCCTTGCACCTCCAGAGTCAGGGTTCGATTCCTGCTTCTGTGTGTGTGTGGAGTTTGCATGTTCTCCCTGTGTTTGGCTGGTTGATTTCCAAGTAATTCCATGGTCCAAAGACATGCAGGTTAGGCTAATTGGTGTTCCCAAATTGCCTGTAGTGTGTGAATGTTGACTGGAGGTCCCTACCACGGTTGTAAAATGGGAATAAATACAACGGTAATCACCACTGGCCTACATGGTGGACTACAGAGGTTCCTAGATGGACTACAGGAGGTTCCTAGTTGGACTATTGGACTAGCAGTTTTCCTAGTTGCACTACAGAAGTTCCTAGATGAAGTACAGGAAGTTCCTAGTTGGACTACAGAGGTTACTATTTGGACTATTAGAATAAAGAGTTTCCTAGATGGATTACAGAGGTTTTAGACAGACTACAGAGGTTCATAGTTGGACTACAGAGGTTCATAGTTGGACTACAGAGGTTCTTAGACAGACTACAGAGGTTCCAAGATGGACTACGGGAGGCTCTTAGTTGGACTATTGGACTAAAAGTTTTACTAGTTGCACTACAGAAGTTCCTAGATGAAGTACAGAGGTTCCCAGCTGGACTACAGGAGGTTCGTAGTTGGACTACAGAGGATACTAGTTGGACTATTAGACTAAAGAGTTTCCTAGATGGATTACAGAGGTTCCTAGATGGACTTCAGAGGTTCTTAGATGGACTACAGGAGGTTCCTAGTTGAAATATTGAACTAAAGATTTTCCTAGATGGAATACAGAGGTTACTAGTTGGACTATTAGACTAAAGAGGTTCCTAGATGGAGTACATAGATTCCTAGATGAACTACAAAGGTTCTTAGTTGGGCTATTAGACTAAAGTGTTTCCTAGACGAACTACAAAGGGTCCTAGATTGACTACAGATGTTCCTTGATGGATGGATGAAACCGATGGTATGATGGTGGTATGACTTGATTAAAAAAAATCTTAAACCAAAATCAAGACAACAAACATAATTTAGTCGCAGCAAGTCATTGAAGTCTTCTGCAAATGGTCATCGGGTTTTACATTTGTTTTCATTCACAAAAAATGACTACGCTCTTATGAACGTCTATTCAGGATTGATGCTCTCAGCTCTCATACCTACACATCTGCACAAACCTTTATTAAGCGATATTAGAAGAAGAAAGCTCAAATCCGTGCGATTCGTTTATTCTGCTGCTCGATGAGCAATCGTTATTCTTCGATGATTTGTCATGTCTTGGACTTCACTTGGACGCCTCGGTTTTCCTTTAAACACATGTGGTGGGGATGTTCGCTTTAGTCGCTCATGAAACATTTCTCACACATCATCAGGAACCTCTTTCCATTTCTCCCTCCTTTTCTCGATCCCTCCCACCCTTCCTCTAGCCCAGTCTCTCTCTCTCACTCTTGCTCTCTCTCTGTGAAGCCATGATCTCATCCTCTTCCCAGGAATCCGCTGATTGTTTGAAATACCTTCCACTCCGGCGCTGGACTGGACCCGAGTGACTGCGCAGCTCATTCCCAAGCGCCTCAGGAATGAAAACGTGCGTGGAGGGAGAGGGGGTGGTGGTGGGGCGAGAGAGAGAAGGAAGGAACAGGAGAACAGCCTTCAGCATGGAACGTCACGTCGTCGTTTCTAAAACGGGTTCGCTCAGGCTTGTTCCGAATTAGCCAGGCGCTTTAACGCAGCCCAGACTGACAGGAAAAACAGATCAAGAACGGGTAGAAGAAGAAAAAAACAAGGCTAAGTTGTTGTTGGCTGCAGGCCGGAGAATTCGATGACGAAACTAGTCACCGGATTTCTTTTCTTTCTTTTTTTGCTTCTTCCCAGTTTAAGGCGCTCATAATGTCAATGATCATAAACAGACACTATGTATGGAAATAAATCCAACTCCTTACGTCCTTTTTAAAATCTCCTATAAGGCGACATAGTTTGTGACCTCATCAAACATCTGTATATCCCTGATGATGTCATATAAGACACATTTGAAGCCTGAGAGTTTCGGCACGTTCGGAAGAACCACCGACTACGCGGCGATCCGCTCTTAATTGTCATTTCTCGATTTCGCCCTCAGCGAAAAAAAAGATTGAAACGGGTGACTCTGACTGAAAAATGACGTGAACGTAAGTGAAAGTGAGGATCTGGTGGAGATATCGAGCGCATGCATATTTGTGGTAGGTTCAACCGGATAAACCTCAACGGGGGTGAAAGCGTGATTCATTTGCGAGCAAGAAAACAAATACGTGTGTATGAATTCCCCAAGAGCTGTCTGAAATAGAAAAAATAAAATAAAAATAAGAGCGTTCTGGGGTTCTGTGATTAACACCGGGAAAACCCTCGAGTCAGACTTTTACTGCCTTGTTATCACATTGAGCTGGAGTTTAACTGAGAGACTTTCTTTTCTTCTTCTTCTCCTAAGCATGCACCATGCTTTATTTCCTGTGAGTGTGTGTGTGTGTGTGTGTGTGTGTGTGTGTGTGTGTGTGTGTGTGTGTGTGTGTGTGTGTATGCGTGTGTGTGAGCGCTTCACTGCCCTGTGCAGTGCGGTGTGTATGTTATATTTAGAGGGAACCCAGTATTACAGAGCCAAGCTGCATATGAGTCATTTGTACCAACACGGACCAGTGACACCGCTGTTTCCCCCAAAGATTTCCCCAGAAACTCTTGTCTATTTGTGTGTGTTGGTGTGTGTGCATGGGTTGATTTGCACGTCTGTTTACATCTGTTTGTTTATCTGTTTGAGCCAGTGATACGTACTATGAAGGATGGGTGCGAGTAACAGAAACTGACCGTGTGTGTGTGTGTGTGTGTGTGTGTGTGTGTGTGTGTGTGTCTGGGATAGCCCCAGGCTGTGTCTGGCCCATATTTAGTCGTACTGTCTCAGCTATGTATGTCTGCGTCAGCTTAGCTCAGCTTGTGTGTGCTCCTTGGGACTGAGCAGAACTGATCCGGAGGCCGTATGCTACACGATCTGACCTGGAGCACGCCCAAAATAAGCGGAACGCTACCTGAAAGAGTCTGGTAAGAGACTGATAAAAAAGCAAACAAACAAACAAAAAAACTTGCATATCACCAGACTGTCATGTACACTACATTAAAGCATGGTACAAACCGGATTCCAAAAAAGTTGGGACACTAAACAAATTGTGAATAAAAACTGAATGCAATGATGTGGAGAT
>JAOTQY010000023.1:2769062-2779835 GCA_026413445.1 Dolichallabes microphthalmus | reverse complement strand
CTCTAGGTAAAACAGTTTTCTATACTGTATTTAGAGGATGAAGTAAGGATGCCTCTTAGACAAAATGTGCAAATAAAGCACTTATAAAAAGAAAGGAGCTTGTTGAAACAAATATCGATGTTCAGAAAGCATTTCAGCTAAGTGGACTTCGCAGTGCTCTGGGCAGGAATAAGATTAACTGGCAGTAAGAGAGCAATAAGCGTATTATTTTTCATGACGCCAAGTGTTGGGTTTGAATCACACACCTAAAGGGTGTACATAGTAAACTGCAGGAAGTATTCAACATAAAAAGGTGAACAACAAGAGTGAAGCAGGTTTCTCACAAACCAAGAGGCGTACAGTATATTGAAAAAAAAAAAGAAAAAAAAGCTGAGTTGATTTATTTCAGGCCAGTTTTCAACCGGCGCCAGAATTTGAAACCGTACACGTCTAAACCGAAGACAAAACCGATGCTTCTCGATTCACTACATGCAATATTCATTATTTCAAATTTGATACTTGATATATTTAATACAAAATCAATTTGAACCCATTTCACCCACGATTCCTCCACCTCCAGTAACTCTAATCTCTGAGATTTTTATAATTGTTTAAAAAGCTCTTATTTAGCATTTATATGTTTTCATCCATTAATTTTCTACAGTATACTGCTTATCCTGTACGGGGTTGTAGGAAGGCTGGCGTCTATCCCGGGAGACTTCGGGGAAAGGCGGGGTACACCCTTCAAATTCGTCACTGTTGATCACATACTGTGGGCAATTTGGAAACACTGATTAGCCTACCCTGTATGTCATTAAACTGTGAGAGGAAGCACACCCTAACCCTAACCCATAGGAGATCCACCAAGCAATGGGAGAAAATTCCATGCATGCAGACCTAAGGTGAGAATCAAATCCTTAACCCTGGAGATGCGAGGTCAAGGATAGTGCTATCCAGTACAAGTTTTCAGTTTGCATGAATTATGGATGGATTTTATCAATTGAGAAAGAACTCAAGAAGGTTGTCACGATTTGATGATTTTTAAAACTGATAACTCCTTCAGAAGAAATAATGTGTTGTTGGTTGGCTTGTCTGTTGGTTGTTTTTTTGCTTGTTGGCTAGTTGGCTAGCAGTTTGTTGGTTGGTTTGGTTCTTTCACTTGTTAGTTGATTCATCTGTTGATGTTATTTAGTTGGTGTGGTGGCTGATTATTTTGTTTGGCTGGATATTTTGTTTTTCTGTTGTATGACTTTTTTGTTTGTGGTTTATTCCTTGGTCTGTTTTTTTTGGCCGGTTGTTTGGTTCATGTTTTTTGGTTGGTTTGTTGGTTAATTGGTTGTTTCAGTCATTTGGTCAGTACATGGGTTGGTTAGTCAGTTTGTTTATTTGTTCATTTATTTTATAGGCTAATGTTCACCAAACCCATGTTTAGGAATCCAACTTGAATAATCGTTCTGGTGTGGTTCATTGCATTGTATTAATTTTTAAAATAACCTCTTATAGCAGCTGTTAATTATCTAGCTATCAAAGCCCCCCACCCCCCAACCACACAAACACACACATTACTCACTATGTTAGCTGTAACAAAACTTGGCTAGCATTTGTTATAACCCTTGCCAATACCATTCGGGTCTCATGGGATTAAAAAAAGAATGCGTGTCAAAATGATTGGATAGAATGCATGAGAAATCATTAAACTAACCACAAGTATGTATAGTTGCCTCTGCACAACTTTCCTTTCTAGCCTGCAAGCTAACCCGCTAATCACTCTGCTAATGTTTGCATGGATGAAACAGGAAATCGATAGTTGCTTTTCAGACTGAGGCTCAGATATATTTCGAAGCACAAATCAGTAGGCAATCCAGCATGTGTGCTACTTAGACATGCCGAAGCTCACGGACCGGGTTAAATTCACTTCATTTTAGAAACATAGTGTGCAATTTAAAAAGAGGGGTAAAGAAATGAAACGAGTTATTACCTTATTGCAGCGTTGATATGCATTAGCTTTGCGGTTATGAATTAGGCATTGCATTATGGGTCTATGTGTTTGCGACAGTATCGATTAGCCCATGGATTTTTTTTTCTGTCCTACATTAGCAGGCAGTGGCGAGAAAAAAAAATCATGAATGGTCTTGTTTGTTGTCTGCTTTGAGGTGGCTTGTAATGCTGTAGCCCTCTTGGGGGGATGCGGGGTGAATCGAAGGAACATATCAAATGGCATTACTGGCAAATAAAAGGTCCATGGAACTATGGCACCCACAGTGGGTTGCCATTAAAGCTCTTGAGATGAATCATTCTATCGATCTTAGCACACACACACACACACACACACACACACACACATGCGCGCACACTCACGGCTACAAGCAAGCATCCATCAAGGGTCGATTCAGGGATCCTTCCCCACATTTCTAACAACTTGCATAGAATAACATTTTGATTGATCTGAAAATGTTTTTCTTCCCTCGGCTGCCGCCTTTGATTCTCCAGACTCAGCTCTACTCTAAGTTCCCTCAGTTTGAGGGTCTCGTTATTATGATATTATTTATAATTCGAGGCACCCTTGGGCAATGACTAATTCCCAACTAATTGCAACCCGTACAAGAAACATTAATTACAAGCAACATTGCATCACCCTGAGCTGGAAAAGAAATCAATTCACGAGGACAAATGTGTTTCGAATCTTATTTGAAATGCTGGACATTTATGATCACAGTGGTGAAATAATTCAGAAGCCAGTAAATATTGCATTTCTGTGAGAAAAAAAACCCCAACAACCTTCGTCTACACTGCTTTCTAAAGGCAGCTTCTGAGAAGTGGTAGCAAGGGCGTAGTGCGCTGTGCCCAGCGAGGCCTCGTTTTCAGCTGAATTTACAAGGCCTGAAGAGTCTGGCTTCTCCCTTCCCCTGAGAACCACACAGCAATATTAAACAGAAATACTGTGAGCTTCACACACAGCCAGGAGCAATGTTTTCACACCGGCAGTCGAGAAGCCTGTATATTAAAGCAGGCTGAACACATACCAGCTACATTAAATTACTGCCTATGGACTTCACAATGGGAATCTTCCACATTAAATTGATGTGAAAATCGAGGCTCGAGACTATAACCTTTTTCAAATAAGTGACCAAATTGTGTGTGTATGGCAGTTCTTATTTTAGATGAATAGCAATCACACACCGATCAGCCATGATATGAAAATCATCAGGTTCCCCTTGTGCTCCAGGCCCTCGGGAAGGAGCTCCTCTGGGGGGACGGGGGGGGGTGTTGTGGTGTCTGGCACCAGGACGGTGGTGACGGATCCTTTGGGTGCTGTGCGTCGCGGCGTAGGGCCTCTGTGGATCTGAGATGCTTGTCCAACGCATCCCACGGGTTCTCGAGCGGATCGGGATCTTGGGAGTGTTGAGGCTTTAAGCTCCTTGTCCTTCTTTTCTTCTAATGATTTCAAAGCATTAACACTGGTGACTCCTTCCAAAAATGGCAAACAAATCTCATGGATCTAACAGAAACTGTTAGATTTATTCCGAATTCCGTCCAAATTATCAGGATTTGTTGATTAAAGCTGCTTTGGCTGAGATGAGAGACAGCTGTGTGCTTCTGACCTTGCTGCTCACATATTCCTCTTTCTGCGCACAGAGATTTGTCTGAGTGAGAACAGAATCTCAGAGGCAGATTAGGCAGATTCACAAGGCAAAGAATCTGCGTTTATTGGAGGTTAATTCAAATGATATGAACTGATCTTATCACACAAGGCACTGAGGTGTGTAATACTGATTGAATATTGGTTTTATATAATGCAAACTCCACACACACAGGAATAAATCAATCCTGGAGCCACCATGCCACCATATGTGTGTGTAGTTTGGATGTTCTCACCGTGCTTGGTGGGTTTCCACAGGGTTCTCTGGTTTCCTCCCACACTCCAAAGACATGCAGATTATGTTCACTGGTGTCCCCAAATTGCTCCTGGGATAGGCTCCATGCCTCTGCAACCCTGAGTATATAAAATAAATGAAAGGTATAAATATATGGAGCTTTTATGACAAATGGTGGAGGAACGGACTTGCCCTAGTCAGCTGTCGAACGAAGTGTACTAAAAGTGCAACACTGTGTGACACACCAGAACTTCGACAACAGAGTTCGAAAGTGCTGTTGTATAGCTCATTAGGGAATAATTAGGAATTATTTCACCTCCTATCGGCCACTTGTTTGCAGCCGAAATACCCAACCGGTGATGTTACTGCGTATTCCATATCCAGCTGCCTGCATTACCTCACCGAAGCGAGGCTCGAATCTCAAAAACGCAGCGTCACTACAGAGTGACATCTGGCACGACTGACCCGGGAACACTGACATGCCGTGCGTGCCGCTCGATATGCTCGTCAGGGGTTTCTTGGAGCAGTCAAAGCAAAACTCAGTCCAACAAGTAGAATTTTCAGCTCTGTCTCAATACAATGCTTACTTTTGGGGGTTTGACTTGCCAAGCCAATCACTCGGCAACTCTGAAAACAGACTGGCCATTTGATTTCAAAGCCAAGGAGCGTGTTTTGTGTTTTACAAAGCATATTTCGGGCCAAGACACTTTTTTTTTGTCAGTGTCAGACAATCTTGGCAGGGACGAAATGACTTTAATGGTGCGATTCTTTTTCAAAGCCGGAAAATATGCTGATTAAAAATAAATAAATAAAAACAAGCATCTGAGAATCCAAGAAAAAAAAAAATCACAGATTTTGGGTTGGATCAGCTTCTATCATTACTTGTTCTATACCTCAACAATATTATGCCCATAGCACAAAATTAATTCTGCACATGTTGGACATGATGAACACATCTTGACTGATTGCATTTAAGATAAAGCTGTTGGATTTTTTTTTTTTTTATTACCAGGTTTTTCTAGCTGAACTTTTCTTTTAGTGTTCCCCGGGCAGTCAGGTAGCAAAAGGAGAATAAAAGACTCCACCACACGCTGTTACAGGAATGACCTCCATCACTGATTCTTTTCCTACAGCACCATACCTGGGAATGTTTTCTTCCTTTATAAGTCATGCACACTAAGCGAAAATTGAAAATGCTGAGAACTTAACATGGAGCATCGACACTTATTATGCGTTTGTTAGATACAGTACTCAGGTAAGACAGTGATATACATGCATTACGGCAGGCTATATCTTTCCCTGTGCGCGGTAATGCAAATATCAGCCGAAGTTCTTCCTTTCAAAGCAGACACGCTGTTGCTGTAATCTTCCGCTGACCTCTAGCTGAACCCTGACACGTCACCGAGACCCGCTTTTGAGCCGATCGGCGTGTTTAAAAGTGCATATTCTTCTCCTCGCGCTCGGCTTTCATCTTCCGCCGAAGTTTCCTGAGGGGCCGGAGGGAATGGGAATCAGTGTGATATCTGGAAGACTGCATTAAACTGATAAGTTTATTCCACTCACATGAAAGGGAATGGCAAAATAAAGCATATGGCTCAGAGGGCTTTGCAGTCTGTGAAAGTAGAGAGACTAATAAACTTTGAGTCTTCACACAGAGAGCACGGTGCTGCCTCGCTGTCTGCGAGCGGGACGACAAATCTGAAGGGTGCAGAACATCGGTGTTTCCGTCGAACTCTGACTGTGAATAATAGCAATGTATCACGGGATCCTTGCCTCGGCTTGACAGAATGTTGAATTATGAAGCCTCTGGGTTCAGAGGAAACACAGTCATCATGACAGTTTGATCGGTCTGTATCTGTGTTTTCAGTTTAAGTCTTGGTGAATTTGCTGCACATTTGATGACCTTATGAGGTAGGAGGCTTGGTAGCGAGCTCTTCGATCGAATTTAAATTTGCTCACACCCCTCAGCAGACTAGCGATCACCTCACGGGTGGGATTTTGTCAATCCTGACAATGACTCATCCGTTCAAGAAAAGTTTTATTAAAAAAGAAAAAAAAGGAGTTCCAAAATTGAAAGCCAGGCACGAACCATCAAAACAATCACTCACTCATGCTTTATCCTGTATACAGGGTCGTGGGGGGCTTGGAGCCTATCCTAGGAGACACGAGGAGGGGTACACACATACACACATTCACACGCTCATTCACATACTACGGTGAGTTTGGGAACGCCATTTAGCCAAATGTGCATGTCTTTGGACTATCGGAGGAAACCGGAGTACCTTGAGGAAGCTCCATTGAAACACAATCGAAGAAAAAAGAGTGAATAAGTACTCAAGATAAACAAGATGATGTGAGCATCATTTACATGAAATACAGTATCATTGTACAGTATATTGCCCAACAGAAAGTATTGTGTGTGTGTGGGTTTTTGAAACAGGAGGCACCAGAATGGTGTGACAGCTGTACTCTCTCGGTGGAAGAATGCCGCTCCTCTCTCATCTGTCAATCAGAGTGATGCTAACCAATCGAGTGATGTACTGTAGCATGAGGCGGAATTGAAACCGATTCAGTGGTTGGGTTTACATGTCTCACAGGAGGCACATGCTAGATGGTAGCTGTCATGCTAGATGAGAGATTAGTGGGTGGTAATTGGCAAATGGCCAAATTGGAGAAAATGGAATAACAATTGCTGAAAAAGTCTGTTGAGGAAAGTTGCCCATCCGTCTGTTGTTGTAAACCGAAACGTACCAGAAGTGAACCGTAAGCTATGAGCCGCCGAGCGCGATAGGCGTGGACGAGAAGTTCAGTAGTTTCTGTAGCAATGGTGGGTTTTATAAGGGACCAGGATACTACCCTTTTTCTCCTTCTTTCCATCCAGCCCTTGCCCAAGCACCCTACAGTGGTGGGGCTCGAACCCCTGACTCTCTGATCAGCAACCCAGAGCCACCACTGCCTCGTTGTATGCCAAACACAACTTTTTGAAGTATGCAAAGTATGGTAATGATGTGCTCCCCATGGTGTTGTGTGTTCAGAGATAATCTGAGTTACACAAGCCTTCCTATTGAATTTGAGGCAGTCTAGCCACTCCCCCTTTGACATTTCTGTGGTGATATATGTCATGTGGCACTTTTCATTATTTTTAATGTAAAGTGCAAAAAAAAATTTTTTTTCATCAAATCATCAAAATTTAAATCATTTTATGGTTGGGTCATTCTATAAAAATGGTGGAAAGTGCTGTCACTTAGTTTTGCTGATGCGGAAATAATTTTAATTAACATAACAGACTCATTACTTGTACTTGTTCAGAAACTTATTTCTATCATGGTGACTGGAAACAATTATTCTTCATTTAATGTTCAATATTTAATGGTTGAGTTTTTTTTAAAACAAGGCCAAGCTCAAGGAAATGTCTTGTTACTATGATCACACATAAAAGTGGGACCAGTTACTTAAAAAGACATTCAATCTTCATCTGTATGGCTTTATCCTATATTCAAGGTCACGGGGAACCTAGAGCCTATCCCAGGAGACTTAGGGCATGAGGTGGGGTACACCCTGGATGGGGTGCCAATCCATCGCAGGGCACACACACACATACACACACTCACACACTACGGGCAATTTGGGAACATGCAAACATGCAAAATCCATGCAGGTAACCCTGGAGGTACTTAAAAAGACACTCTAAAGAGATTTTTTTTAATGAAATATTTCTGATTCATCAATGTCTACAAAATAAATAAATAAAACACTAAAATAATAAAACAACTAAATTGATTATACAGCAGAACCTCTGCATATGAATGATCAATTCATATTGCAATACAAAGTATCCCATAAGAAATCATTTAAATGCTGATAATCCGTTCCAGGCACACAAAATATTACCAATATTACAAAAAAAATTGATTAAAATTACATAACCTTTGAACTAATGCAAAAGGCAACATTGGTATCATGGGTTGACTCTTTCAAAACAGCTTTTGCTGATTAAAAATAAAAAGTAAAATTTGTCTCTTTGAAAAAAAATCTTCTTGTCTTTGAAAAGTCTCTTTGCTAAGCTTTCCACTGACGCAGCCGTTGTTTAGTTCACTTTGGTTCGGCTCGTTCGTCCGTATGCTGTAAATACTTTGTAGGCTGATGCAAATTTCTTGCAAAATTTCAATTCTTATGGTGAAAATTCCGCTTTAATTAATACTATGAAACAAATATCAGTTACTCCAAATAATGTCATTGTTGTTACTACTTCAAAAAAAGTGTATTTCTTTGTATTTAATTTTTAGTTTAAAATTGTTTCTGACTCAGACGTCACTAGATAAAGACAAATGCAAAAGATTAGATGTCTTTTTTTATTTGTCTAGAAATGTCATCATATATTTTTCAATTTTATACGAAGCTTTTAAGTCCATCATTGGTGTTACTTATTTTATAATTTTAACCATCAAAAGTTAAGTCTATACTGTAGTATAGTGCATTGATACAAAGTCTGCTAAGAGTTTACTTGTTATTGGTTTAATTTATGGAAATCTTCAGAACTTAGATCTCAGTAACATTACAAGCTGTGTGTTTTTTATTGTTAACAAGAGAAAAAAGAGTTACAGTAAATGAGTTGTTTCATGATACTCAATATATTGTCATATAAATGCATAAAAATAACATATCATATTCTGCAGTATTAATTAATTATTATAAAGGTTTAGTTATTTACCGCTTTTCATAAATGTAATGTCTGAGTTTAAAGAAGTAATAAAACGCTTTAGTGTTGTTAGTAGAATATATCCAGTGTTACTTCCCGACATTGTCTTATTCAGATTTTTAAAAGCAGACACAATAAATGACTTGTGTTAGACTTTCCATTATATCTAACCTCCCTTTCAGACTTTGAATCTTGACTGCGGTAATTCCTGCTATTTGAACCTCCCGTGCCTGTTTTCATCTCTCGGTAATCGTACTCTCATGCACGCTATGATGAGGTGCGTATTGATCGTTTTGCATGAGCACAACATGATGTTTTTTCATTCTTTCTCTCTCTGTCTCTCACTCTGATGGAGGTCCAACACGGCCATGGGCGCAATGAGCTCAGCTGCTCCATCCGACAGGAATACTTCTCTGTTTCAAACCCTGGAGAGCTGCACGGTAACCGTGATGCCTTGCTTCTACTCTCTGTGCCAGTTTATTTCATCCGATCTGCATTTTCGCCCAAAAGAAAGCGTAATCGTCGTCGGAGAAATAGCCCACACTGCTATTGTGTTGCTCTCCAAAGAGTTGCAGGAGTAGGAGTGAGAAGATTGCGTTTGCATTATATACCCACACCTCCTTTTGACCCGAGTCCCACGCGTTCCTCGGCGAAGCGAAGGCTTCCCGCAATACTTCGGGATGACAGTCGTACAATGAAACACTGAGCACTAAATTAAGAAAACTTCCCCGCTGATAATCCGGTAGTGGGTAATGATGCGTTGAGTCTTTTGCGGTAACAAAGCAAAACAGACGGAGGTAAAGAAACATCGAGCTCAGATTTTCTGGAGGCTTCCGATTGGTTTCCTTGGCCTCCCGAGTGTGCGCGGACGATGGCATTAGGTTGCGTCTGGGTAATTTCAGGGGATTTGGGAAACTGGAGCTGATTCAACTGAAAGGCCAGGCTATAGCATGATTAATGGGCAGGCATGGCGCGGCAGCTCACCCGTGTGTGATTAGATAATCAGTCATCTCTCCTTGCTCTCATTCGCCAAAATGAGGGAAGAGTTAGTATAGCCTGTTGTAGAGAAATGAGCCAAAACAGGAATATTGACAAGCCCTAATCCATTTCTCATATCTCAGATGTTAATTACATACTGTATATGTTTTCTCATATTTTAAACTCATCTCATTCCTATTCTTTGGTAAAAAAACAAACGTCTTCCTGTACTGTAGCTACTTGCTACTGTAATATTTAACGTCAACATGGCTATCATCAGTGATAGCGAAGCCACACAGCCGGGAGAAACAAAGGATAACCGAGAATTAAACATAGCCTATTTCATTAAAATCACCGAATCTGGCCTGGTCCTGTTTCGCGGACAGCGATGTCGCCTCTGTTTCCAGTCAGCAAATATTTCGCTCCGTTTAACTGACAGCACTTCAGGCGGGGGGCGATAAAGATAAATAACTTTTACTCAGGAGCATTTTGCACATCATTAAACATGGCAAACATTTTAGCTTGCACGGGACGCAGGAGATTCCCCACCGAGACGAGGCGGAACGCGGATCATAAAAAGGCCTATAGAGTCGCTCGCATCAAAATAAAATGAAAACCTTATTCTATACTCGCAGAAAAAGAAGTCATAGAACTGAGACAGGCATTGCATACGAACTAAAAATATAAGCCCGATACAGAACAGATACAGTAACCACTCTTTTTTTTCTCTTTCCTCCTTCCCCCCCCTGATAGCCTGGCTGGCTGGTCAGAGTCAGCCATAATCCTCTTTGAGGGAATAATTTTCCCGTCATAGAAAATGATTAAAGACTTGTTTTACGAGAAGAGAAGATCGGACTATTTTATTTGCGTTGCGGTTGCGCGTCTATTCGTTACATCATAACAGCTTGTGCACACAAATATGCAAGTGATATTGGCCGAGGCTCATGAGTGAGGAATTTAACACTTTGAGATGTTACTGGAAAATGACAAGGTGGTATGTGGGAATGGAGTTATTGTTACCAGGACGTCCTGATATGTTTTATTTCATTTTACTTTGGCTGCTCCTGTTGCGGGGTCAGATCCACACATAACTTGGCACAGGTTTTACATCACATATTCTTCAAATTCAAATTCAAATTTTATTTGTCACATACACAGTCATACACAGTGAAATGCTTATACGACTGCCAGTGACCTTAAAGAGTAGTAAAAGCTTATACATAAGAAATATGAATAAAAGAA
>JAOTQY010000023.1:2662696-2672911 GCA_026413445.1 Dolichallabes microphthalmus | reverse complement strand
CCGACAACATAGCTCCCAGGATCATTGGGACACGCAAACCCCTCCACCACGATAAGGTGGTGGTTCAAGGAGGGGAGGACAATGGTGACCATCGTATTTATTCCTATTTTTATGACCATGGTGGGACTTTTGGTCAACATTCACACATGCATTAACACACTGTGGGCAATTTGAGAATGCCAATAAACTTAATCTTTGGGCTGTGGAAGGAAACTGGAGTACCAGGGGGAAACCCACCAAGCACCATGTAAACTCCTCCATGCAAAGACCCAGTGACTGGAATCAAACCCAGACCCTGGAGATGCAATACATTTTGCATACTTGATTAAAGTCCTTCCTGATTCTTGCTTTAAAAGTATTTTTCTTAATGCTGCTACATATGTTGTCTTACAGACTGCACAGAACAGCTGGTAGCATATATGAACTTATTATTTTTTTTTTTTAAGATTGCGAAGAACCTCCTGGAAGACAGAGTTTCCATAGTTCAGTCCTATCATCAAACATTTCCCAAACCATTCAACTCCACCAAGAACCCTTTAGGACCTCTTAGTATTAAGTACACTTGAAAACATCCACTGAGTTCAGGAAAACAAAGCATCTCTTTGTCTGTTCTGAGGGGCGTGCAAGCTGATGGGATGCAGAAGAGATGCAGGCGTTCACTCCACCCTGAACATGGGAGAGGAGTGGCGAGGAGGGACTCCTAAATCAAGCTCATTTCTGCCTCTCTCCTAGTATTCATTTGCAAACAGGGAGTAGTTCACTCGGCCACTCCGGGACTTCCTCGGTTTCTCTTTTCATCTCCATGTGTCCAGAAAGCTGAAGGTTTTATACGGTTAACTGGAGAAGCAGTTATAAATCGCAGAGTGCTGTTTCGGGTGCACTGATATAATCCTTCTATTATAAAGCTTTTGCCCATAGAGATTAGACTGTTTCTTCATGTCAATGCATATAAGTGTGTGTGTGTGTGTGGGTTAAGACTGGGAATTACCAACTGAATGTTAAACATATGGAAGGTATAAAACACTAGGGGGTGGGCTGTTACAGGAAAATAATCAACTACGGGCTTCTTCTTTACACAACAGCAATGGCTTAAAGAATAAAAATGTCTTTATTGTAATTATACTGGGTACATTGATCTTTTGCATCTCTCTCTGATCCATAAGATCAGAGGAAAAAATAGGAAAATCATTTTACAAATAAAGAGCACTATTTAGTCATGTGCAATAGATGCTAGTAAAGAAAAGAAATTGCATATCTGCATATTGAACAGAATCAAAATCAATACAGAATCAGGGCTAGTAATAGAGGCACCTTTGATTTGCCTTTGACAAGCTGACATATTGCAGAGTTTGGTTATAGTATGTTTTAGTTTGTGAGTGTGTATAGGTGTGTTGGATCCACAGCTTTGGGAAAGAAGCTGTTCCATAGTCTGTTTGAGTGAGATCTAATTGCCCTGAACCTTTATCCAGGGTGTTGTAGCCAGTTTCTGTCTTGGATGATGCTTCTAACCTTTTTCCTCACTTGACTATCATAAATACTGTCCAAGCCTAGGAGCTCTGTCCTGAAAAGAGAGTTTGTCAGAAAGATTTTGATGGTAGATCTGTAAAAATGTATCAAATGTTTCTATTGTAATTGTGACTTTTAAATGCTAACAATTCTTATGTCATTTATTTATATACAGTATGTTTAATTACATTTAATCTTTTGGAACATCTTGATTACTGTTATCACTTATTTAGCAGTCATACCATCTCTGTTCTCCTTTTGTCATGTTACAAAGAACATGCAAATTGTTCCATCCTGAAGACCATCCAGTCCATCCCATTTTGAATTCATTAGTGGATTCAGCTATTTCTGGCGCACCCAGTGCTGACACAGGTGTTGAAATGCCTGGGTTCACTAATGCTCCTCTGGCTGTAAGGATTCAAATCCCTGCAGCAACATTCCAACATCTAGTGGAAAGCTGCTACCTACGAGTTTGGATGAAATGTAGGATTAGCAGATGTTTAGGATCAAATGTTTACTGAATATAATCCATATGATGTTTTGGATTGGAGAAGGAATCTGTACAATTCCATATTTATAAAATGATCATATCAGCCAAACATGTAGCAACAGCAACATGCATAAAAATAAAAATCCCAGTTGGGCTTTGGTTAAGTTCATATTAAAGCATTCTGAGTTACTTTAACATCAGTTTTGGCATTGGTTACAGGTGCCAGGTGTACAAGAGCAATTACTGGTTTTGCAGATGAAGAAAATGGTTGACGAGAGACATCAGAGAAGAATGGCCAGACTCAAATCATCTTAACATTTCAATGTGAAACCTGATTGCCTTCAAGATCCTGTCAGCCAAGAACAGAAGGCTACAGTGGGCACAGCTTCACCAAAACTGGGACTTTTACTCACTGATTCATTATGTCACTCATCTAGTACATGGTCATAAAAAGCCTGAAGCTAATTCCAGGGTACTCATGGCACAAGGTAGGATACACCCTGGGAAACTCCAATTAGCTTAATCAGCTTGTCTTGGCTTGGACTCTGGGAGAAAACTGGGGCACCTGGAGAAAACCCAAATCACATGCAGAACATGCAAATCCCATGCACACAAGGCCAAAGTGCTAATGAGAGAGATCACAGGAGAATGGCCTGACTGGTTTGAACTGACAGGAAGACTACAGTAACTCAAATAGCCACTAATTATAACCATGGTGTATGGAAAACCATCTCAACATTTCAATTCCATGCTATATAAGACTGTATAAGTGAATGCATAAAAATCACATAATAATAATAATAATTTTTATTTATATAGCGCCTTTCCAGAGCTCACATGGTGTAATGATGTGGTAAGTTGCTGTGGAATAAGAAGAATAAAACAATAACAAAGTAGCCCTGGTGGTTTTGCTGTTGTTCATTCCTGTATGCAAAGATTGACTCAGACTGCAGGAACACCAGAAAGGTCTTGGGAGAGGAACATATCAGTATTTATGAGATCCAGTGCCAAAGCCCTAAGGAATCTGATTCACACTCAGCTTTAGGCACTTCTGCACTTAGTAACCAAAATGCCTGAGGGGGCCTGAAGGTTTAGCGGCAGATCAGCACACTGTGCACTACATCCAACCTCTCTAGCCCTGACACTGTCCCTATTATAGATGATGAGCATGTCATGAAGCAGACAACTCAATTGTACAGTTTGGGGCAAGAGTCAGCTGTGGATTTTTCTCCAAGCTCACATTGTGCAGCGGGTGCACACTGACCTTGCACAGAAAATCTATAAGAAGTATATTATCAGCAAGAATAGCCACAAGTCCTTCCAACACCTCTACTTACTTATGTAGTCCCCTTTTTGAGGTCACTTGTTATATAAAAACCCACCTTATCAATGCTGTAAGTGTCGAACTCTCTGCATGTGGAAGCTTTTCGGTGTAAGGCGATATGTCTGGTGTTGCAGAAAAGGACCTCCATCTCAAATGGCCAGGGAGTCATAGGGTTTAAGATAAGATGCTCCATTACCAGACCCTTATCAGGAATTGGTGGCTTTAAGCACCACGAAGAACTTGAAAATGTCATTACCCTGCAGGCCGCTATGGAGTTCAGGTATTACAAAAACAATAGCATCTTATTAAACAACAAGCTAGGAAATGGCATTTTGACAATTATGTATTTCCATAGTTGTCCCTGTAAGCTACATTGTTCATGAGATGTAACCAAACAAGTTCCTTTTGTTCCCCAGAGCTTCCCCACAGTTTCCATTCTGTCAATCCTCGAGTATGCTCTTTTGTTCATGTGTCTCCTGGGAAATATTACAATTACAGAAATTGGTCTAATCATGTCGAATATTAGTGTGTCCCAGAAAAAAAAACAAAGTAACTACAGGGAAAATTTGCTTAAGGCTACAACATGGGCTCTGGGGGAAAGTGCATGTCAGTCCTATGAAAGTAAAACTAATGTACGGAAGTCTTGGATGAGGCACCACCAATTCCTTCCAAACTCATGTTATATCAACCATAAAAATCGACTTTTAACACATGTCCACCAGGTGTAGCGTGATCTGCTATACGATGAGTTTCTTTGTTTACTGCCATTTTGTGGAACCAAAATGTTCTCCCCCATCCTTACTAGCAAAAATTTTCTGCCAGTTCCCATCAAGTTGCCAACCTGAAGAAGTATTGATGTTTAGAGATTGGAGATGGTTTGAGTGTTGAGAACCCCAATAATTGGGGTTTTGGTGAGCAAGGCTGAAATTCTGACAGGCAGTGGTGAGCTGAGCAGATGGGATTAAGAAGAGGTGAAATAAGTCTTTTTTTCCTCTTGTTAATGCCTTCCACACTACCATAATGTAAATATATATTTAGCTCTCCATATAGGAACCTAAACTTTGGTGTGGTAATCAGGGGTGCTGTTAAGGGGGGTAAGTAAGGACAATTGCAAGAGCCTCTGAGTTTCCATGGGGCCCATAAAAATCCTATGGCAATTGTAAAGGGTTGGCTTCGTCAAGGATGATGGCCCAGTGTGTCAGGTTTTAAAGGATCCCAGAATCTGGGTAGTGCTAATCATGTCACACCAAAACATAACTGATTATTTTCTCAATTCCCACTTTTTTCTACTCAAGTCTGGCCTTTATGTATTTTTGTATTATTTTTTTAAAGGAAGTAATATCCTCTTCTTGATCAAGTGAGAAAACAAGCCTTAAAACTTTACTGTACCTCCATAGCCTTAATGTGTCCAATGAGGAAAGGACTAATGGCAGGACACCGTATGCTTGTTTTACAGCTGCCCAGAGAATTGCAAGACTGGAGGACAGAGGAAGTATTTCCAGATAAGGGTCGTCTTAAAGCCACATTTCAGCAGCTTTATGCTTCCCAAGACAGCTGTTCGACGTTCACACATCACTATCTGATGTTGTAATTACACTTACCACATGCGAACAGGGGAGCTTTGGCTACTCCTCCATAATTTTCTTGACCGTGCACGCATAAGACTGGATTGAAACGCTTCCCGAATTGCAGCCTGGTGCTGAAAGTAGATATTTTCTTGTTATAGTTGGTTTTTCCTGCTGTAATGGTTGAGGAGAGTCGAAGAGTGATGGAGTGCGAGAGGTTGCTCTGGTGCCTCAAAGCCTTTTAAAACTTCCTGTGAGTGGTGCAAAATCTACACTGTAAAACCTTTTTTCAGGCCATTAAACATCAGTCGTGGATAGTTTCCCAACTCTTTCTGACAGGTTAGGATCTACACATTCGCACGTAATTAAAGCTCTTACCAAATACAAATAATGCCATTGTTTATCTTATCATCCTGGTCACCTTTTTTTTTCAGGAGTAAATTAAGTAATGTCCTCACTGATACATGGCCTTCATTATGGGCCATGCTTTTATCTTGCTTTTATGCAAACATTTTAATGTACTTTAAGGATTCTTCCACACACATCACACCTTGTGACCCAGCCTTTAGAACTTGGGTTTGATTTAGACATGACAGTTCTGACTCACCTCAAGGTCACTTGTCAAGGCTAACGTTCTGCCAGGAAGTGCAGGGTGCAGTGGCAAGTTCAAAGCTGGGTCACGGCTGTGTATCTGAGGACAAGTCTGAGACCACATCCCCCCTTAGGACAAGCCGTGAATTACTGAGTGATGCTAACGGCACAGACCGTCTTAACTAACAACTGTTCCCCTGGCAGTGTCTGGAAAACCTGTCAGCAGGGGAAAAAAAGGGAGGGAGCTTCAAAGGAGCCACTTACATCTTTGGCTTTGATATTATTACACGGGGCAGTCTTCACCTTTGAGCTAAGATTTTTCTTTTTGGATCAAAGACCTGGAGCACCAATGTTGAGCAGGAGCTGTAGAAGACGACAGGTTGACGACTTTGTTTGGGGGAAAAAAAGGCTAAAAATAACAGTGCTGGAAGAATTTTGGCAAATCGACTTCAACACAACCGATTCATTCTGAGCAGAAAAAAAGTGTTTGATTAGCTAATGGCTTGTTTTAGCGTGATTGCTGAGTGAGGTGTGGTCCAATATTTATAATTTCTGCACAAAGTGACCGATGGAGAGAGAGAGAGAGAGAATGAGAGAGAGAGAGAGAGAGAGATTGTCTTGGTCAATATTAAGGCTTTCAATGTCACTCTGCACCCCCAACCCCTTCTGCCTTTCTCTTAACTCATCCCATCAGTCATGAAAAGATGTCTCTGATAATAATAATAACAACGTTTTATCAGGAAGAACAAAGCGCCTGAGATCTAATCAGCTACAGCATAATCCTTCCTGCCTCTGACATCAGCATCAGGTAGCAGTTTGATGAGGACCAAATAATTTGGGCCCACCCCCCTCCCCAATCCACAATCCTCTGGTTCTTTCATTCCCTTTTCTCGTTTCGCTCTATCGCTCCATTCTTCACTGATAGAAGAAAGAAGGCTCATGGTCCAAATTCACACAGAGACATATGAGATTAATGAGTCTTTCGGCATTAATGACAAATTGTTTCAGCAACGCCCTTCCCTACACCCACACCCAGCGCCACTTCCACCTCCACCTCAGCCCAGATTCATTTCTTCCAGAGCTTCATAATTCGCGTAACTTCCATCATATCTGCCCGTGGCAACGTGCGACGCAGGCTGAAGTAATATCGTTCGAAAAAATACCCATGGAATTTCTCGAATTCTCCAATGCAATTTGCAGCCTCAAAAGTAATCAAGAGAGCGTCATCCTTATTCAGGGCAGAAGTTGCTCTCCTTTCATACCTTAATCCTTACCACGCTCTCCTTCTTGCCTCCACTCTCGGCATGGCGACTTCAAGCCAATCAATTACCAAGCACCGAGTAATCAATTAAGAGCCAGCGACGCACGGCGAGCTGAAGAAGGAGCTCCATCAGCATTCTATTTTAAAGCTCTTAAATGTCTCAGAAATCCCTGGCGCTTTCATTATTTTCTCCATTTGTTTTTTTTTTTTTTGATGTCAGATAATCTTATCTATCCTTGTGTGTAATTTCTATCCAAAGCCACTACATGTGGATTAGAACAAAAATAAATAAATTCATGTCATCATTTCTTTCGCATGATTTCCCACTTTACTTCTCATAATTGCTTTCTTCCCTGAAGCGCACACTTTTTCATCCGGAGGTTTTAATAAAACAAGGTGTACGAGGGGCAGGAGAGTGTGTCGTGTCATGCTCAGGAGCCTGGTGGCATATTGCATCAATAAAAAAGGGCTGAACGGATTTAGAAAGATGAAATGTTCGGTGCACAAATGAACATCTGCTGCCAGAACTGTACACACACACACACACACACACCTTGAGGAAGCCTGAACCTTTTGAGTCACTGGTTAAGTCGTTGACCTGTAATAGAGACACTAAACACAGACCACTGTATCATATGACTCAGCCCATAAAATGACATCGACGATTGGATAATGGCAGGTTCGGATCCGAAGGGAACACAACACTTGCCCTGATGACGCGAGAATGCCACAGTCCCAGCTTAAGTGGGCACGGTTTGATGGTGGGAAGGCAAGAACGGTGTGGACACTTCAAAAAGAAAGTGCTCTGCTTGATAATAGGGCTCCATTTAGCCATTTAGCAATGTATCTTATTGCACCGCTTCAAGGGCTTTCAACACGTTCAGCACAGAGAGCACAGAGGATGCTCCTTTAGATGTGTCTGTTGGACTTGGACATGTACAGACACACAAATGCAATGGCGGGGAATTTAAGAAGATTTTTTTTTTTTTTTTTTTTTGGAATTGAAATAAATCTATTGCCCTTTCACAGCTCATCGTACCTGGAACTTTTCCTTTGACTCTTTCTAAATTACAGTGTGCGATACCTCGTGTCAGGCCACATTCCTCCAGAGGATTAGCTTTCGTGGTGAATGTCCGCTTCAACTCTAGTCACATTCAACCTGAGGAAAGACACAGAAGATGTCACATTCCTGCACATGTTCAGCCATTATTCTGCAAGAGTGCCTCATCGTCTTAGCCAGCCTATAAAACACAAGCAGTGATGGGCAGGTCGCTTAATGTGCTCGACTCCGTCTCTCTCTCTCTCTCTCTCTCCCTCTCTCTCTCTGTCTCTCTTTCTCTCCTTGTGTCGCTAAAGGGAAACGCTGACAGCTGACATCTTATTTTCGGCAGCTCTCGGGTGCAAGGGATTAGCCTAAATGGCCATGTGATGGGTCTAAGGAGAGAGGCTGGTGTGTGAGAGCGAGGAGCGCATGCTAGGTTTAATTAGAAGATTCGGCAGACATTTGGCAGAAAGCACCAGTGACCACCTGCATAGCAATGCGCATGAGCAAACAAGACCATGGTCCTTGTTAAAATCCATTAAACATTCATTTCATTTTTCATTCTACAGCCTTAAGCAGATGACAGTATCCAAAGGAACTCGCACATTAAAACATGCTAGTACAAATAGTTTAGGGCCTAACTAGATATTTTATACAAAAAAATAACTATGAAATGATAAAGTGACAAATCCAAATAATTAGCTTCAGTTATTCCATGGACAAATCCTATGGTGCATGTTGTCTGACATTTCTTCAGTGGTGCCAGTGACTTGTTTAGACAGCCAACAGAAGTTAATTCCACCATCTGGTTGCCAGGACAGAGAAGAGTTTCAGTGTATGCCTTTCTTGTATCTTTATTAACAGTGAGTCAAATCAAGTTGATCTGGAAGGTTGAAGGGAACAGGATATAAAGCAAACTTTGATAAGGACCAAGGGCAGTGACTAAGCTGTTTCGACAGCCAGTCATTCCATCCTTTGGGTACTAATAATTTTACTGCATATCTTCTTCATACCTTATGCATTTTTGGTCAAGTTAAACCATTCTAGGGGCTCCAAGGAAACAGACCAGGCTCCCAGAACAAAAAGAGTCTTGATGTAACTCTTCCTTGTTCTTTGAGGGATGGTAGGTTGAAAGCTGATGGGTCACTAGAAGACTCGATTATGCCTATTATTATTGATATTTCAGAAAAAAAATTCAAGACCTACCAGTGCCTTTCTACTTCATCAGATTTGGTTGTGTAGGACAGAGGATGACATTAGTGCATGCTCATACCGTACTCAAGACCAAACATTCGCAGTTGTGGGACGGGTTCCTCAGCGTGGAACAATTGTGTTTTCACTGATCAAAATTAACCAGGTTTTGGGTTCAAGTGGTCTCAGAAACAATCCCGGGACCCTATTGTGAAAATGCCCTAAGACCACTTCAAGTGGATTTCTGATACTAATCAATCCTCACGTAACCTCACCTGCTCCTCATTTCCATTACTTACAGATAGTCGAGATATTACTTAATTGAAATGTATTTCTAATTGGATAACAAAAACAAGGAAGCAGTGGTTGGAAGAATTGCATAGCAGGAGCTCTTTTCAGTCCCAATGCATCCAAGGGAAAGCTTTCCTTTTGAGTGGTGCAATACATTTGGACTCTAGTCTGAAACATTGCAGGCATAAAGGAAGCATGTTGACTTTTGAAATCTAATGTAGAATATGATGGCATTTTTAAAGTTGTGTTAAAGTAGACAATATGTGTTTTTGGGCACTCAAGCCTGGGTGATGGAATTGAATGGACTTAAGTGTAGTGATAGTTCAGTGGTTGAGAATGGTTCAAAATGGTTGAGCTATTGGGCTACTGGTTGAATCCTCATGATTTGAACTCAAGCCTATCTAACCAATAGCCCAGTAGCTCAACCAGCTCAATAGCTCAACTGCCACTAGACCAAAAACAACTCAAGCATGGCTGATAGAATGGAATGAATTTTGGTGCAGTGGTAGTTCAGGGGTTGAGCTATTGGGTTACTAGTTGGATGGTCATGAGTTCAAATCCCAACATGGCCAGGCTGCCCCGCTTAAGCCGTTGAGTAACATAATTTCATAAACTGTGTCTTAACTGTTTTCATGGAAGAATTAGCTAAAACAAATGTAAAGTTAAGTGGCGTTGGAGAACCCATGTGCATGAACAATCAGTCAGAACAGTCAAGGAGAAATTTCTACTATGTAAGATCAGTAACTGTTGTGCAATAGCAAAGAAACAGCTAGTGGTTAGGAATTGGCAGGACAATAGCAATAGCAAAATATGAAATAACATTTCAGACCTCAGTCATAACAGATTTACACAACACTCATTTGCCGCTGGGGCCTGTTAGGGCCTGTCCACACGGAGACGCGTTTCGCTGTATACGTATAAATTTTTTATCGGATTGGCGTTTCGTCCACACGG
>JAOTQY010000023.1:2635929-2647394 GCA_026413445.1 Dolichallabes microphthalmus | reverse complement strand
TATATTTTTTTTTTTTTAATTCATAAAATAACCTTTGTTAATGTTACAAAGAGATGAGATGTAAGACTACAACCGCGGCAGCTGCACTCAGCAAATTCAGAACTCGCATTAACATTTAACGTCTCCGATCATCCGAAGCACACCTGAGATGTATAAAGAGCCCATTTATTGGCAAACACACATTTAAATCCAGCGTCTGGGACAGAGAGGTTAATATTCAAAGAAGCCGCTTGAAAAATCGACCTATTCTTCAGCATTTTATCTCAGGCATAATTCTGTTCCAAATATGAGCCGTTCTAATAAAACCACACCAAAACAGTTTTATTAAAAATTCATCCTGCAGGGTCACGGCCATGCTGCTTTAAAAACCTGTTTCGACACAACTTCTTACTTTCTTTCTTTATCTATTTGCCCGGATCTGATATGATAAAGACTTTGTTCTTGCAGTAGTAAATGTATTGTAGGATGAAAGTGTTGCAAGTTTAAGCAAAGTACTTTCACGGAAATCAGATTCCGTGGAAAAAAAAATTAATAAATGGCAAAAGTGCAACAATCCCAAGTAATGCTTGGGCATCATCATCATCATCATCATTTTACTCTACAGCAGAAACGGCATATTAGGAATTACAGGCCTGGTCATGATTAATTTATGATCATGCTCTGGATGCATTCATGACCATCATTCCAGTGGTCAGGACTTTACCACAACTCAATTGCTGTAGGGAACTGGCAAGCATGATCATGGAATCAACTGAAAAAGGAGTAGAGATTATGAATACACAA
The DNA here is from genome assembly GCA_026413445.1 of Dolichallabes microphthalmus. Taxonomy (NCBI): domain Eukaryota; kingdom Metazoa; phylum Chordata; class Actinopteri; order Siluriformes; family Clariidae; genus Dolichallabes; species Dolichallabes microphthalmus. The sequence goes on along the minus strand of JAOTQY010000023.1, from coordinate 2,646,611 downwards.
GTTTGGAGATTTAAATATACTCATCAATCAAAACTATGGCTATATTCTGTATACAAACATTATGAAGTTGCCATGATAGCCAATAAATCCAACATTGCTATATAATGATACATCTTACAATACAGTGATTAAATGGATCTGCATTTAAGGATCAATGTATAGCTACAGTATAGCTAAAATTTACAAGGAGTCTTCATGTCTATATACTGTACTGTATATTTTTTCTATATAAATCTCACTGTGTTTTACTAGTGCTTGGATACCATCATGGTAGAAAGTTTTCTCAGTACACCTGAGCCATGATCGGACGGACTGCTTCACATTTGAAAATGCCGGCCTCCCAGGAACTCCTTTAATGGCCCAACCATGTGGAAATGGCTTGGATTGAAATCAAGACTGAACATTACAGTAACTCTTAGAGCCGAGCTCCTGTAATGTGCAAGTGGTGTTGGTGGACAATTGTGTATACAGTTCACACAGACAGATGTTTCTCTTCTGCAAAATGGTGACAAGTTATCTGTCAAGTTTCAAGGATCAGGCGTTCCACTTGCCGAATGACTGCAATGGGTTCTAAGCCACCTCAGCCAGGATTGCCATTCACAGCCTACTTCAAAACGTTTGCACCATTCGAAAAAGAGACCAATTTCTATACTGTGCCTGAAGTCTTCTGTAAACGCCAATTGCTTCATTTATCAGAAAAGTCACAGATTGACCTGAACGCCTCTCGTACATCTAGGATAGAAACATTCCGGAAGAAACTAGAGTTCTATCCCATATATTAGAATTAGTTAGTTACTCACTTAGTTAATATTCTCGGTGGAAACTCAGCCCGCTTAGTAAACATTTCAAACACTGACAGAGCATGTGCATTCCCATATGTCAGTTTGGAACAGTCATCCTAGGGAGGAAAGGTTTCAGTTCGGAGATTAGCTATGCATGCATTATAAGCATGTCTAAACTCTAAACATGAGCCATCCAGAAAGATTCTCGCCTGTCCTCCAGCTCTGAAGGAGGAAGTCCTATAAGTGTCCTTTAGACATTTACAAATTAGAGTGCAGAATTTATATTCCAGTCACAAAATCCCCACATCCATCAAGCAGCTTGCTGCATGCAGCTTTACCTTTTTGAGCAAACAGAGGCACTTTTTCCATGGGTTTTGAGAGGAGGTATCAAAAGATTTTCTCAAAAGAACAAAAGACTTGATCTACTGCGTGAGATGTGGATGAAGATAAGCAAAGATGTCAGAAATTCCTGAATATGAGTTATTTGGGGATTTTTGAAGGAGAGTCTAAGTTTGGTTTTTAGCACTGGCATCTTGAAAAGGCATAGCTCATGAGGTGAGACAGTTTAATGTGCTGAAAGGAATTGATTTTTTTTTTTAAAGGATTGTTGGTGTTAGAAATATTTTAGGTCAGAATTTAAGACAGGGTTTACATATAGATCCTGCTAAAGGATATTTAGAGTGGATGGATAAATGGATGGATCTCTGGTGGAATACAGTAGCCAAGAGCATGAGGTATAAAATAATTTACCGAAATAAACCACTAGTGATACGAATTACAAGTATTTAGACATCATCGTCATTGTCATCCATACCACGTTATTCTGTATACATGGTGGTGAGGGGCCTGGAGCCTATCCCAGGGGACTTCACAATCCCTTGACGGGGTGCCAATCCATCTCAGGGCACACAAACACTACAGAAAATTTGGGAGTGTCAATTAGCCTATAATCTGCATTTCTTTGGACTGTCGGAGAAAACCAGAGTACCAGGAGGAAACTCACTATGAATGTTTGGGAGAACATGCAAACTCCATTAACACAGACCTTGCGGTGAGAATCAAACCTGGACCCTGGAGGTGCAAGACAACAGTGCCGTGCCATGCCGCCGCTGTATTTAGACATACAGTACAGAACATACAGTAAAAAGCAAACAGCTGAGATGTATAACTTGGTTCAGACCCAAAACAGTGTTGTTTCTTCAATGAACCAGATCCAAGAATTCCCAAAGTGGTTCAACAGACAAGCTTAAAAGCTTAACTCCATTCACATGTGGAATTCCTGTCATATACATAATTCTCATCTCATTAATTAAACCACATAAACCATATATAAAATGTGCTAATACTTTAAAGGCTTCAGAACGAAACAGATTTGATCTAGATCTTGGCTTATGGCTTGATCTATAACCTAGACCAACTGGGAATCACTTACTTTCTCCGCCGCTGTTGATTTAATCATTTCCAACCACATACAGTACTGTACATTTCTTCAACTTTCACCTAATACACCTTCCGCAGTGTGTCCTACCCTTCACATCATTAAAATAATGGAATGCATTCAGCCTGGTTGCGGTTTAAATTTCAGTCTGGTTGCACTCTTTTTCCAAGACAAATAAATCAGCTGTTGAAACTGTAGAGGCGACGTGCCAGGGAAAACATGGTCCAAACCATTGATGAACTGCAAAAACTTGTTGCAGAACAGTTTTAAAAGATTGCTTCTACTGATGCCCCATAATGCAGTGTTGACACCTGGAGTGTATTTTCACCGGAGCATTGAATAATTTACAGTCTGTGAGGTGGATCGGAGAAGTGAGATGCTTTGTAATCCCCTCTGGCTGTTTCAACATTATACAACCGAGTGGTGTGGAGTTTTGCTGTAATGATATAAACAGCCGTGTAACATAAAATCCTGACCTTGTGCATATATACTGTGTGATTGTCTCGTCTAAAGCGATGTGCAGTGTTAGAATAAGAATAAAATGTCTCCTTTCATTTGTAATGTGTAATGGAAATGCAAAACCTACTGTACATAATGCCATTCTTAATGTAATGCGAGTAACATATATTACACATAACCGTACAGTATATTACAGTGTATGGGTTGTTCAAGTCAAACTGGGACTTATTGATGAAAATTTCTTGTGAATGAAAGCTTAAAACTGATGGACAGATGACTTCAGGCAAGGTACAGTGATGAGACTCTTAAAATTTGAATGATGCAAACATTTTAAAGAAGGCCGTACATCCTGGCCAAGATGGCTCAGAGCCCACTGGGGTCCTTGAACGCAAGTGGAATGCCTGATCCTTGAAAATCTGTGGATAATCGGTCTATGGGAACTGTACACACAATCATTCAACATCAAGACATGTAAATTACAGGAACTCAGCTGGGAATTATGGCCACACCCAGTCCTGTCCTGATTCCAAGCCATTTCTACATGTTTGGACCATTAAAGGAGTTCCCGGTAGGCCAGCGTTTTAGACGTGAATCAGGCATCCGATCATGGCTGTGGCGTACTGGGAAATCTTTATACCTTGATCCGAGCCCTAGTGAAACGCATTAGTCTAGTCTAGCAGGGGATTATATAGAGACATGAAGGGAGTTTTAATTCTCATCACAATCAAAAGTTGACATGAACACCCTTGAGTTCTGGCTGAATGAAATCTCTTGTAAATATATGAGTTTCACATCACTACCATACTCACTCAGCTAACATCAGATACCATAATAGTGATGAATGAAAGATAAGAGCATATATAGTATTAAGTCTTGCTTTTGGACACAAACTCAGCTGGACATGGTGGCTGCTGAAGACATTGCATCTTTCTTCCATGATTGAGTTAAGAATCTTCCAGTTTAATAATTTGGGCTAAGGCACTAGCTTATTCTCAAGAGTGCATTTTAAGAACTGGAACATCCTTGAGGAGTATAATATGACACAGATATAGATTTGTTGTTTTTGGCCATATGGTTTGGCTATTTGTTGTATTTGTTTCATATGTCAAGATTATGCCAGGTTCTATAAACAGATCATTCTTTCTTACATTGTGAAAACTAAACATTACCAGTAATTTTTTTTCTTTATACCCTCCTGATTTTTTTTCTCCCGTCAAACTTTCACACCTATGTGAAATTCAATACTTGCTTTAAGAAGCAAGTTTCAGGTGAATTTAAAACAGGTGAATTTAAAACAATTAATGGAAATGTTCATACACTTCCACTATTTGTGATATGTTAACACTGATCCCTTTTCGCCCTTTGAGTCTTATCCTTTTTGTCAGAGCACATTTTCAAATAACACTGGAAAGAATTTTGCTCTGATCAGGAGCGTCAGAGAACAAACATGTGGAGTCTGTACCAGATCAAGTGCACACTGTCATTTAAAGTCAAAGAGGGACAGTAATAAAAAAATGATTATACAAAAAATACCTTATTTTAATTTTCCATCCATCCATCCATCTAGAAACCTCTTTAGTCCAACTTTGAATCTTGGAGGCCAATGCTAACCATTGTATTTATTCTTCTTTTATTTTCACAACCGTGGTAGGACCTCCGGTCAACATTCACACACTACGGGTAAGTTGGGCATAGCAATTAGCCTAATCTGCATGTCTTTGAACTGTGGGAGAAAACCAGAATATCCGGAGGAAACCCACCATGGGGGGAGAACATGCAAACTCATGCGCACAGACCCCAAGGTGGGAATTGAACAGCCATTTTGGTTTTCACTCAAGTTATTGTTGATAGATTGGGCTCGGACTATTGGAAATCCAATATATATACATTTGTCATTATTTGTTCCATCACATATCCTTCTGCAACTGGCAGAACAAACTAACTCTGAATAGTGGAGGTGACGACCGATAGTTAGTGACCGACAATTTAATTAATTAATGAATGTAAAAAACAGGGGTGAAAGCAGTTTTAAATTGTTACTGGTACTATGTAACCAAAAGATGGGTAGAATAAACAATGCAGGTGATCGACAGTACTGAGAAACTTTTCTTTATATTTCTACTTATTACTCTTTAGAATAGCATCAGCTAACTTACTGTTCTGGGTGTAGAATCCCTTGTTCCATGTACCAAGTAGTGCCCCTTGTTCAGGGATTAATGATCAAGGATGGGTACAGTACATATACAGTTAAACATCCCAATGCTGTTATGCTCTATATCGGCACTCGTGAAATGACTGTTGAGCAAACAAAATGCTCGGTCAGAACTAACTATTGCATTAAACACTGTATCTCCATTTTGCCGGATGCTGATGCAGCCCTCCCATTCTATCCAAACTTGAGAAGCTGGTAGCTGTGTATTGAACCCAAACCAAATGCTACTGTATATCTCAATGTAAGAAATCGCAAATTCCTTATTTTCCTCCCCCAGTCCAAAACAAATGCAGGTTGTAGCTGAACTCTGTTGCAAATCCAATAATCCAATAAGTCCCAACTTATTATTCAGTTATTCATCTCGCAGCACATTACTCAGAAACTACTATGAATTATTCAGTAACTACAGTGAAACTGGAAGAAAAAAGGAATGCTCTGTAGCTCAAGACAAAAGAACAGACCTGAGAACAGGGTTACATTCTACACATGCTCTCTACATGACGTAAGCGCTAATACACATGCAATACGGAAAGAATTTAAATGAACAAAATAAGACATTTAATCTTATTGCCATCAGATGAGCAATAGCATCAAGGGACAAGGGAAGACACGCAACCGATTCGTGCAGACGTCTCATCCTTTCAGCATGTTTTCACGTTTTGTTGAAAGCAGAGAAAGACCGAAAGAGGATCTGAATCTGATTCAACGGACTCGATCCATGAGAAAGCAACATGAGAGCAAACAAGGAAGTCGAAAACAATTCAAAAGGTTCTGTTTGGAACTCCAGCTATCAGACATGCTGGAGCTTGGATATAATATGTGCTGCGTTCTGGCAATTAGATGATAAATCAAACTATTAGTCTGAAAAAGAATAACTTTGATTATGTAATGAAGCATTCATCACTCTAATGAGAAAGAATGAAAAGTCATTTTGAAGCCCCCCCAAGCTAAAATGAGTAATACATTACTCCATGTGGCGCCTCCGCAGAACATTTCACTGGACAACAGACAAAAACCACAAGCACCTACACTTTTTTACTCTTTAAGAAATTGTGTGAACATGCAAATTTGAAACGCCTCCATTCCTCCATACAACAATCAAACAAGTTCCACCAATATTTTCATGGTCATTGGTGGAAGGTTTGGGTATTTCAGTGCTTTTTGCTAAAAAGTCTCAAAAGTTTGCCTACAACATCATCAAGTAGAAAGACCTTGTTGAGGAAAGAGGTCAAGGTAGAGTATCATGACTGGTTTAAACTATCAGAATGGCAACAAAAGCTGAACAAAACACTCTTTACAACCATGTTGAATAGAAAAGTACGCCAGAACATAAAACAGGATTGTAAAAATATCACCTAGGTTTTGATTTCAGCAGTTTAACCTGGTGGTGGTGGTCATGGTGGTATAATAGTATGGAGAGCAAAAAAAATCTTTTAAAAAGTTTTCCTAAAACAATCCCATGCCATACCTTGCTTAACATGACCTTAAGTACTGTACATAATATTTTGCTCCACATTCTTCTACTCTTCTATGAAAGAGACCTTGAAATACAATTTTGCCTCAACCCTAAAGGTTTCATTGTCATATTATCAATAGATATCAGATTTCAGTCTAGTCTCTAGACACATACATAGATGTTTAATCAAGCACAAACTTTGGAGTAACAACTTTGAAAGGTTTCAAGGATGAAAAAAAAATAGTGCATGATGTGTCGAATAAAGTGTGTGAGAGATTCAGAAACTGAGGGTTGAGACCAAGCTGGCAGCTGAGGTTGAACAGTGTCCTTCAGCATACCGCTAGCTATTTTACGACTTGGCTGACAACTTGACTGGTCCTTTCATTCCTTCTTCACACATTCCACCTCCTTCCCTCACTTGCTCTCCCTCTCCCTCTCTTTTACTGAGCATCTCTAATCACAGCCTTTACTGCACTGTCAGGTTGTCTGCCAATGGTTGCAATCATGTCTGTCAGAAATGGCCGAAGACATAGCTGTGACCCCTTTCTCCTCTTGCTACTCAACACTGAAGTCTATCATCCAATCACAGACTGTCTCGTCTTGAAGTGTGATGGACTTGGATGAACTTGGATGGATTCTGGTTTATGCATTATCTCTTTTATTAGATCTTTCATGTCTGTGCTTTTTTCATGCAACGGCATGATGTCACTTTTGGTAAAGTCCTTAACTTGCTTGTTAAAATGTCAGCTCGATTAAGACATCATGAGCTGTTGGAAAGTTGAACAGTTCAAACGCTTAAGTACATTCTCACCCCGGTGTCTAGTCGACGCCTAGTTGCAGTTATATGGAAGGAAAAGGCACGGTCAATCCTCCAATCCCATACGTTTCTGTAAAACTCCTTCAGTCGAGTCTTATTGCTGAGATCTCCTGAAAACCTTGGACATTTTGAAGCAATTCTACTGGCCGTCTTGGACTGATCCTTAATTGGCTTTAATTCAACATTGTAAATCTACTGATTTAATTAGTTGGCAATAAACTCTGCTTTCAGCAATAACAGGTCAGAGTAATGGGAATCAATGCCTGTTGTACGTGCTAAGCAGTTGCCCAGACGAAGAACAAATAACTAATGTTGATGCACATTGTTATTATTTCTTAATGTTATACAGTATGCTTCTATATAGAGCGGTATGTTTAGTATAAATTCATATGGAACTCTTATTATAAACAAAAATGAAATTTTTAATTAAAATGTTTTGTGTACAGGATTGTTTAAAACAGTAAGCCACTTCCAGTGCATATATGTGAAATCAATGCTGAAGTCACTATTTTGTTAAATAACACACTTTGCTGTAAACCATAAGTAAGGAATAAACCAATTTGTGGTGGGAGGTTACAGTATAGGAAAATGGTCAGTGATTGGCCAACGTGATTAGTGTTACTAGAATGAACGTTCAAGTCAAACCAGGACTTTTGATTGTATAGTATAATAGAATGTAATTATGAATTAGCAAAAACTCTTTATTTCTATATAAAATCCCCTTCTACACCAATACACTTATCCTAGTGATGTATCCATCATTAGTCCCTGGATACCATCAAGATAGAAAGCTGTCTCAGTACGCCAGAACTATGATCGGACTGCTTGCTTCACATCTGAAATTCTGAACTCCCAGGAACTCCTTTAATCGCTCAAATGATGTGGAAATGGCTTGGAGCGACAGGACATTATGAAGCAATTCTACTCGCCGTCTTGGACTGACTCGATCCATAATTGGATGTGGCAATGACTCCCAGTCAAATTCCTGTAATGTGCAAGTGGTGTTGGTGAATGATTGTGTGTACGGTTCCCATAGACAGATGCATCTCTTCCACAAGTTGGCAACAAGTTATCCACCAATTTTCACAGATCAGATGTTCCATTCGCTGAATATTCACGGGAACGACTGCACTGTGGTCTGAGTCACCTCAGCCGGGATCATCATTCACAGATGATATGATATGTTAACATATCACATCAGTTTTACACCGTCATGCATCAGAAAATGTTATTACTAAGTCCCAGTTTGATTTGAATACCCCTCATACTAAGTTAAGTTGCTTCTAATAATGTTGTTTTAGTTTCTTTATGCTACAAAAATTCACCAATTATACATTATGTATTTTATGTATTGAAGACTAAAATGTAATATAATCATTGTGACAAGTGATAGGTATAGTCCATGAAACAAGTTCTTTTCTGGAATCAATTACAATTCTTATAAACAAACAAAAAACATGACTCGTCATGTTACCAAGAAATTGGAAGTCGTCATCATTTCAAGAATTACACACACATTTAATGCATACATTTCACAAAAAATAATAAAAAAGAAAAGTTATTATCTCCTACAGTATGCTAACATACGCTTACTTACTTGGTGTACCTTCAGCCTGATACAAAACAGTACTAATGAGGTGTTTAAAACTCCAACATATTAAAAAGTGTCATTTAAAAAAAAAACAACTAAGGTCTTGTTAATGGAAGATAAGTACAGAATAATAAATGCACTGTGTGCTGAATTATTGATCAACCATGCTCAAATATTTTGCACATAGTTTTTTTAAAAAACGGGCATGCTCATTAGCAACTTATACCATTTCTAAACCACCGGTTGAATGTTTTCTGCTCTTCTCTCCACATGCTTTTTTTTTTTTGCCCATACCCGTCTTCGTGAGCCGCGATTCTGTTTTGGAGCGTCTGGTGCTGAAATGAAGACATCTTGAGCTCGACTTCAAACGCACTCCTCAGTAAACAGGCAGCGGTGGGGAGCGCGTTTCATCTGGCCCTCTGGGAGACGATTATGCCTCCGCCAGCTCGGGCTGTGGGGCGAAGAGGAGAAAAAAAAGAAAAAAAAAGAAAAGAGGTGAAAAAAAGGAGCATGAGAGGGGTTACCCAGCCTTTTTCTGACTACCCCACAAAGAAATACAAGGAACCTGACTGTACTGAAAGAGCCTGCTGGGAAGCTGTAAGTGAAATGGTAGCTTTGCTAAAATAAGACTCGAAAAGAATATACGGTGCAGACGTGAGAACTGTTGATATGGAGGGACTGTTTGATCTAAAAGCGGGCGTCGTGGGGAGCTCGGGAGGATGAGGCATTGCAGCTGGAGTACAGAGATGAGTTGAGTTCAGGAGGAAAGGAAAGATCAAAATCGCTCCGTTTCGCATTCATGATTAGCAACAGTGTGTCTGGAATTTCACAGAACGTCAAATTCCAAACACTCTCAATCAGAAAGGTGCCAGAAAGCCTCTTTAAGGACTCTTTCACACCTATTAGTCAGCTTGTCAAAGTCCTGAGCAAATCTGAGCGAGAATGATGCTGTCGGGTCTTTTGGTTTGGTCTCACACTGCATGTAATTAAACAAGGCACAAAACGAATGGTTTTGCAGAAAAAAGAATGCAAAATTGCATTAATATCACAAAAAATACTACAGAGAACACAGTGTCAGGGCTGAATTAATGATTTGATACTTATATTAATAAACAGCTTTCAAAAGTTTCATATCATATGCAGTGTTTATATTCTGGATCACAGAGCATTTCTGTAGCTCTACAAGTCTGTCTTTGGGCTCAGTTTGAGTTGAACCTCTTGCTTAAAGGGGACATACGGTGCTACATGCACTTTTTCAAGCTGGTTGGACTGAATTGTGTGTTAGGAGAGAGTGTACACAACCACTCTACAATGATAAAGAGCCTCCAAGCGATTTTCTTTTAATTTCTTAAAATAAGATTCCCCTTCTGCAATCAGGCCGTTCTCAAAAGTGACGCCACACCGACAGAAGCCGCTCCCACTATAGTTGATTGACACTGGTGTTTTAGCAAAGACCCGCCCCGAGTGAAAGGAAAGCTGTCGGCCATTGTTTTTACACTGGAGCAGAATGGCGCCTAAGCGAGTGTGGTGTACAGTTCTTTGGTCTAATAGCGAACACAGCAGTCATCAGACAGAGATCCCCGAGGCAGAGTTTCGGGAAGGAGGGACTCTCCGGCTACACGGCGCTGCACGCTTTAGAGGCCATTTTCACTCTATGCTCCGGTTTTTCTCACATTTTTGACCGCAAGTTCTCACATTTTTAGAGCCAGCCAATCAGTCGGCACGCTCGATCATCGCTGATGGGTTCGAGTACTCGTGCACATCCCTAGTCCATGTTTGTGCTAATAATTTTTCACCGGACTGCTGTATAAACGAGGGTCAATATAAAGCAGATTTTGCTAGGAAGCTGTTCTTGAAACCGGATCTGTACCAATGCTTCGTGTTGCTGCTTCATCTTCACCAGGCTCGGTGAGTGTCATTTCTTTTT
>JAOTQY010000023.1:2612025-2624368 GCA_026413445.1 Dolichallabes microphthalmus | reverse complement strand
GAAAAAGCACACATTTACAAGAGAAAAAACATACACATATATGGGAAAGATGATTTGCCCTTCTGGGCCACCGTATCAAACATATATACATGTACTGTACAAGTGCCATTCAAGACAAATCGGGATTAAGTGCTTCCTTAATGTTTTTGAGCACTTAATACTTCATTTCTTTTTTTTTTTAAAGAGCAGGCATTCTTCATAGTTTTTCACAAGAGCCCACAGCTCTGCTTAATTTTTTTTATTGGCCTACAAGCATGACCTTCATAAATTCCCAGCAAAGTTACAAAGTTACTAAGAGTAAATGCTATCATAACCTAATTCATGTTCTGCATTTCATTCTAATCATTGCCCTGATATCAAGTCGCTCAGAACATGTATATGTATGTGTAGTTGAGTAAAACTAAGTAAACACATTTTTTTATTCAAATCGGTTGGCAAAAGAGATTTTCAACTGGCTATGCACGGTATACAACAAAACTCTTGTGTTGTCCCAGTTGAAGGACGGAGCATTGCAGATAAACTTGAGCGCAATAGCCTTTTAAGTGCTTCATAATGAGAGGATTAATGGACAGTTGACGAAACTGGAAGAATACAAAACCCTTTGTTCTCATTCAAGAGGTTCACTTGAAAATATTTTCAGTCTAGACGCCACTGGGATAGGAGTAAAAAAAAAAAAAAAAAAAAAAAAACATAGAGGATTTCTCAGTTGAAGGTCTCTTTGTCCCCTACAGAGTGAAGGTGGCTACGGATGAGGGCTCTTCTCTTCATCTGTGTTCCCTCAGAGAGAGCAAGAGGATCCCTCTATCTTCTCAGCGACAAAAGACTGGGCAGATTCTCAAAGGCTTCGATGAGAGAAACCAATATCATTACTAGCCCCAGAGAAGTGTAGAAGCATGAAAAGAGAAATAGAGGTGAATAGAGAGCCAGGGAGGTTTTTTTTCTCTCTCCAGGGGTCAAGGAGGGGTCATGGGCACAGCGCGGCCTCTCCCGCTGCAGACGTTGGCGGTTCATTGTTTTTAATGGGAAAGTGTCAGTCGAATGCCCTTGCCGTCTTGTTTACCGGACCCGCTCTCGTTTGGCTTCAGAGGTTGTTTTCTAGTTTTCCCCGCACTGTTTTAGTGGCACAACAGATTAAACAGAGAAACATCGGCAAGCTCGGTGCGTACAGGTCCTTGAACTGGCAATGCATGCATTTACACTATGCCTGTCAGAACAGAATCTAATGAAACACATATCTGGTGCTGTGCTCCGACGAGCGGCAAATGCTAAATTAAATGAGCTTTGTACCGTAACACCACAAGGCTCGCTGGAGCCAGTCAGTGTGTCCGGAGGGTTTGTCTCTCTCAGACTGCGATTCCAGCCATGAAGCTGTGGTTTAATTAGGATAAAATCTTTTGCATTAACTGTAGTGACAGTATAAATGGATAAAATGACCTGTTTTATATATTTTTTTTAAACTTACTAGGCGAACCTCATTGGCAAAGAGAGCACTCTATCTCCATTCCTTTATATACAGTACAGCACCTCATCAGTTACCTGGAAAAGTAATGAGTAGATGGATGCGGGGTTAAGTTCAGGGCCAGAAAAAAAAAAAGATTAAGCAAAGTAAACTGTCGCTGTGAGTGTGACCTTGATCACCGTCCCATGATTTGCAGCGGAAGAGGACAAAACACTGCGGCAGGATGCTAATTCGCGCCACCCTTGTTGTCCTCGTGTTTCTGCGTGCGACACACAGCCGGTTCTCTTCCATAAAACAAACAGGTTGCGGCGGCTGAGTGAGTCAGCGAGCGCCGCAGAGAGCCGTCTCTTTTGAAACGAGGATCAAAGGCCCACGGACGCAGCCTGTACGCCACATATTCATGAATATCGCGACATCTGTCAGCGCACTCGGCTAAACATGGTGAAAGAGGGAGTGAGAGAGAGAGAGAGAAACACTGAAAGAGAAAGACAGAGAGAAGAGATCCGAGTGAGGTCTGTAGCCAAACCGTGAAGGACAGGCTTCAAACTGGCGGAAAATAAACTGAGGCTTGAAGCTATGCCTGTGAGAATAGACAGGACTCCGCAAGGTTAGGAAACAATGCCGAAGGCAAGGCTTTTAGTAAGCGTTCAACAGCTGCTGGGTTTGAGGAGAAAATGTTCACAGGGCATCCAATTTCTGTGCAGTTGCGAGAAGAATGTAAAAACGTGCAGAGAGGTAACGCTGAGCCCTCAGCGACACACAACTCTGCTTCATTTTCTCCATTTCTCCATTTTCTTCATTTTCTCCTCCTCTTTTAACAAAGAACCGTGAAATCAGGTTATTTCTCATAATCCAAGATGTAACATGTAATGATATTAAAATATCAATGCAAACACAATTCTGTAGCTTTTTTTTTTGGTCACTCCACTCCAGACTAGGGCTGTTAGTTATGCTTCATGATCAGACAGTCAACAGACAAATTAAAGTACATCCCCCTGATCAGGATCCTAAATCTAATGGTGCTCGTCCATTAACCAAGGACTTCTCTAAAAGCACAGCTACTGTACTGTTGAACATTTTATGTTGCTACTAATGATTTAGCTATTCATTGCTGTGCCTTATTTTACCTAACAGCAACAGGATGACAAAAACTAGCTGGAAACCCGTCTTGTGCAAGTGAACCCAAAGAAGCATTAACTACTCAGAGACACAGGGTTTATGATGTAACTTATGTAGAAAACCAGCCCATGAAGTGCTGCAAAAACTCTTTGAAATATGTACAATATTCATTTCTAAGATCACTAGAGAGTATGGGATTTAACGGTTTAAATATTAAACTATTAAACTAAGCCGAACATAATATGATGTTTTAGCAGCATATTTAGATTTATTTACATGTTCAGAATACTTTTTTATGAACAGTGATAGCAGTCTTTTATTACAATCGCTCCAATCTCCAACCCATGGTATTAAGATTGCAGAGTTCAGGTGAAAACCAGGGAGCAAAACTAATAAAGAAAACTGTGTGTTTTTAATAGTGCTATTCTGTCAAGGCCAGTAGACAGGCAATGCTTGTACATTAATAATTACTCAGATCTTCAGCAGAGGCATGAGGAGGAAGATTTGATAAGGTAGAAGCTAAATAAACACCTCTGGATCAACATGCTTAATATTACGATAAGTGATGGCCTGCTGTGCCTGGGGTTTTGTAAGCATCAGTGGGATGAGAAATAGAACTATTTCTTATAAACCGAAATAGGCAGTTCAGTTGTACTGATCGAATGTGTGGTAAGACCTGAACAGCAAACTAGGTTCAAGATGGGACTTTTAGAATGAGTTGAAAAGTCCACATTCATGAGTCAAAATAAGGAGTATACATTGCATTGAATTCCTTAGTGAATAAACTGTTAGTTTTATCATAGTGCACATTAAAATCACCCAACAGTACAATATTACTTGACATTGTGCTTAAAGTTAATAAGATGTCAGTAAGTTCTGTGCAAAATACATTTGATAGTTTAGGTGCAGGGCTGGAGATCTCGACAGCCAGCAGTTCAAATGATGTCTAATCTGGAAGAAATAGTGGAGTCAGCTTTATGGAATTAAGGTAAACCAATGTGGGAACATCTCCTTTCCTCACTGTCCCAAGTTTAAAGATGTAAACCTAACCCATTAGAGTGGCTTAATTCAGGTGGAAAAAGTCATTAGACTGTTGTCATGTCTCTGCGAGACAGAAAAATGTCCAGGTTGTGATCTACAGTGAAATTGCTGATCAAGTAAGAGAGTGCACATTGAAAATTCCAGACTTTAGCATTATTAGGTGAATATAATCAGACAACCTGGGTAATGACTGCAGCATGCTGTTATTAGTCTAATGATGGCATTCCGGTGTCCTCATTGGTCTAATAGCAGTCCAGATAGGGGGGATAATCCCAGGTCCAGTTCCACTGAACTGGAAACAATGGTGAGATCCTCGATGAATGTACCACAGCCTCCAGAGGATCTCAGCATGCTGCTCTTGCTCAATTGTTTCGTTGCTATCCGGGCAGGCAGCTGAGTGGGCCATGGCAGTACTTCGAGCAGACACAGACACCGCCCATTCATACAATGAATTCACCCGTCAGCTCAAACTCACTTTCGAACACCCTGCGGGTGAGGTGGAGATCGACACCAAACTCTACCATCTGCGGCAGGGAGGATCGTCCGTGAGCCGGTATACTGCTGAATTCCGGACCCTCGCTGTGCAGACCAACCGGGGGGATGCTGCGCTCTGGACATCCTTCTACAAGGGACTGGCTTCACGAATAAAAGACGAGCTTGCTGGGCGAGAGCTTCCAGTCACACTGGAAGGACTGATCCAGCTCGTCCTCCGTATTGATCAGCGCCTTCTCTCTCGCCCAAAGCCATCTTCTCGGACAGGGGGCCCCAGTTCACCGCCCAGTTCTGGAAGGCCTTCTGCCGTCTGATCAACTCCACCACTAGTCTGTCATCTGGCTACCACCCCCAGACTAATGGTCAGACGGAACGGACCAACCAACAGCTCGAGCACTACCTGAGATGTTTTGTGGCTGATCGCCAGCGCTCCTGGTCCCGCTACCTCACATGGGCAGAACTGTCTCACAACCTTCACGTCTCCTCGGCTACCAACCTAAGCCCATTTGAGGTATGCTATGGTTTCCAACCTCCGATGTTCGACCATCTAGAACTGGAGGTTGACGTACCATCGGCCCAACAGTTGGTCCGTATGTAGGTGTCGACGGCTATGGAGTCAAGCCAACCGCGCCATCCAGCGTACCAACTACATCACCCAACACCGCCGTCGACACCCTCCGGGACGTTTGTATAAAGTAGGTGACAAGGTATGGCTATCGACTAAAAACCTCCATCTTCACACAGAATCCGGGAAACTTTCACCAAGGTTCATCGGTCCATACCGCGTCAATCTACAGATTAACCCTGTCACCTACCGGCTCCAGCAGCCTGTGGCACTCCGGATCCACCCAGTGTTCCATACATCCCAACTAAAACCCTTCATCACTTCACCCTGATACTGAAACCGGGACAATCATTTTGACAGTGTAACACCCAAGCACAAGATTAAGGTTTCACTGATTCACCCAGTCTGAAATAACAGACAGTCATCTATTGTAGATTATTGTGATCATGGTATGATTGTTACCATGGACTAATAAATCTAGGAAACAAATAAAACTATGTAAGCTTAAATACTTAAAAGATCAGACTGGAAATAGTACAATAGTACAAAGCGACAGCCATACATGTACACGCCAGCGTTTGCAACAATCACACATCATGAACTGATTCAGAGGCTGTAGTGCAAAAATACTGTATATACTGTATATAAAAAAATTATTTAAAAAGTCTTGCTAAGAAATATATTTCCCATGTCTATCATGAATATATGAGCTTTTACCACTTTTATTTTTAAACAGGAACTGTAATAAAACTGCAATAAAAAGTATTCATGCATGCACTTTGGTTTGACCTGCTAAATCCTTGTTCAGATTGCCAACTTAAATTCGATTTCTGGCATATCCAGACTGGAATCAGATTGCGATCATGAAGTCTAAATACAGTAGTAAAAAAAAACAAACTGAATCAAATTTTTGCAAATCTGAGCTGTACCACATCCAAGGTTGGTTTGAATTGGATTCTTTTTTGACATCCTATTGGATTGGACATCCTAAAGATGTTTCTCAGTCAGGACACTCATTAGGCTTCAATAAGATTTCAAACTGTCCTTTATGTTCAAGTGCACACAATCACTTGGTATGGGACATGGATTCAGGGTTTAAAAAAACTGAGCAGGAGATAAGAGCAGAAATTGGAATGGAAATAAATAATTATAATTTTGTAGAAACCTAAGCTTCTGAGTGCTAAGAAGGACACAGGGAGACTTTTCCCCCCACTTTTAGCTCTATTGCTTCTAAGTATGTAAAGCCCATGCTCTTGAATTTTCTGTGTAGCTACTTTAACCATGTTTCAAGAAGAACTGCTGGCTTAATCACTGTATGAAAATAGAGAACAATAGTCCCTGCACAGAGAAAGAAATGAAATGTCTGAAAACACTTTGGAAGGACGCACACGAACAGGCAAAGCTAGAGGGAATGTACAGAAACAGGGCGATATATTAGGAAATGATGTGCTTCATGCGAGCCCGGCATTGTTACCACAGCAACCAACACAGAAGGGTCGACAGAGTGTCAGATTTGGGCTGCCAGTCTGAACAGAGCCAAATTTGATCTGATTACTTTCAAATAATAATATCGACAGTCAGTCCTAAAGATCGAATTTGTAACACTGGCTTGCAGTCTAAACAAGGTCTAAGGTACAGTAAGACAAGCTTCTCTAACTTTTTAACAGCAGGGAAAAGCAAGTGGTGAACAGCATTTAAAGGACAGTTCAGAATGCCCAGATTGTAGCAGTGCACCTACGCATATAATGTGAGAAAGAGTGTTTATATTGTATACAAAGGCTGAGGGAAAGTCCAGCAGTGTGCTTTGTGTGGATTTGTGCTGAGTATGCAAGAAAGGTTCCGGGTTTACCTGCCAATTAAAGATGTAAACAAAATACAGTGAGGTTTAAAAAAAAAAATTTGGAAACCAAAAAATAAATTATAACAGTAGAAAAAAGCCTGAGATTTTTTTTTTCAATTAAGGCAAGGAAATCAGAAAATGAAATTATTTTTTTAAGAAAAATTAAATCAGCTCTTAGCCATCTTTGGGTATTTGGTATTTTGGTCTGTCCACGTGTCATACGGCAAATCAGGCCACGGAGACTCCCCTCACTGGGGGTCTATCCTTCATGTCTGTGATCATAACTTAATGGTACGGGTTTCCAGATATAGTAGAAGCCCAATTGTCATTCACACACTACAGGCAATTTGGGAACACCAATTAGCCTAACCTGCATGTTTTGGACTGTGGAAGGTGGTACCCAGTGAAAATTTACCAAGCACAGGGGATTACAGCCCGACCCTGGAGATGCAAGGAGACAGTGCCAACCACTAAGCCATCGTGCTGCCTGTTAGCCATTAAGTCCATAATAACAGCTTGAAAACCAGAAGGTTACTTTGGGGTCAATAATTTAATTAAATGTCTTGGAGTCAGATATTTAAATCTGTAGTTCTACATTTTTGCTATGGCAAGATGGCCATGAATTAGCAGCAATAGCACTATATTCACAAGTACTGAAATCAAAGTACAGCTAAACTGCCACCATAGTCCCATTTTGATTTAAAAAAAAAAAGAAAGAAAAGAAAAGCTGCACTACAAGCTACCAAGGATAGCACTACAAGACCAAGGCAGCTAGCTATGTTAAAGATACTGAGGAAGCTATTGTACTTTGTTAAAGTGATGAAAAACTCCACTGAGTGTTTTTTTTTATTGCTATTTATTAATTTATTCAAATTGTTGAAAAAATGTTTTTCCATCTGGGAATCAAAAAGCAGCTAGTTACTCGAAAAGCTAAATGGATACTACAGTTAGCGACTTCATGTCTAGCTTCCACTCACAGGAAGTTGGATCAGTTACTTATGTCTATTAAGAAAGGCTGAGAGAGGGCCTCCGAGTGGCGCAGTGGTAAAGTGCTCGCCCTATCATCTGGAGATCACTGGTTCGATCCCCGGGTGATGCGGTAACCCCCCACAGCCGGAGGTCCAGAGAGGGCTGATTGGCTCCCAGAAGGGAGGGATGAGAGGTACTCGTGCTCCCACATTACTACGGCTCTACAAACCATTCAGGGGCGTCTGTGAGCTCAAGTAAGCGGAGGGAGCGGATGGAGCTGTCCTCCGAGTGTGTTACTCCGCCCCCAATGGTGAATGAGCGAGCAGTTCGGAAAGATAGTCGGTGACAACACGTGGGTTGGGGGAATCACATGATGGTCTGCCCTCCCGACTGAATGGTAGTAGAAGCTTAATGTGGGAGCCCCCTAGTGACTGGGAGGAATTGGACACTACTAAATTAGGGAGAAAAATCTGGGAAAAAATAGTAAAATAAAAAAAAAAAACTAAGAAACGCTGAGAGAAATACAGAAAAATAATCTAGCCCATATCCTTAAAAAGTTTTTTTTGTTTTTATTCATCTGTAAAAACTTTATATATATATACACATGGAAATGTGTATGTGTGTGTGTGTGTGTGTTATTCATGGCAGAGAGGTCAAAGGCTACTCAACAAAGGCAACGGCACCTGCTGCCAGGCTCACTTGTCTGCTTAAATAATATGGTGTGTAAAGGAGCAAAGGTCAGAGGTCATCTCACCTGGACTGAGTGGGGGAGTGCGAGACATATGATCTGAGAGATGAAACGGCTACATGACAGTTCAAAGCTTCCCTGTAAGTACAGGGGAAGTGGCCAGTCAGGAAGCTGAGAGATATATATTTCTAGAAATTTGAGTTTGCACATTCGAATGCACATTTTTGCACATATTTAACTGCCTGCACACATTAGAGGTTTGACAAGGGTCATGTTTTTGTATGTGAGGACTCCTGAAATGGTGATCCGACATGGTCCTGGATTTGTCAGGTTTTTTAAATTGTTGTCAAACTGTCAAAGGTTGTAAACAAGAAAAGATTGCACAGTTATTAAAGTCTGTGTTTTATTACAAAATATATTGTGGAATTAATGAATCAGCCATAACTATACAGTTACTTGTCTA
Organism: Dolichallabes microphthalmus; assembly: GCA_026413445.1. Lineage (NCBI taxonomy): Eukaryota > Metazoa > Chordata > Actinopteri > Siluriformes > Clariidae > Dolichallabes > Dolichallabes microphthalmus. Next base: position 2,615,732 of record JAOTQY010000023.1, on the reverse strand, counting down.
ATATTTTGTAGGTCCCTCTTGTGTAATCAAATCAACTCTGAACCACCTGAACCACAATGGATGGACTCCACAAGACTTTTGAAGGTGTGTTGTGGTATCTGGCACCAAGATGTTTGCAGCAGATACTTTACAGTAAGTGGTGTAATGTGGGGCCTCCATGGATCAGAATTCTTAGTCCAGGACATCCCACAAATGCTCAATCAGATTGAGATCTGGGGATTTTGGAGGCTGAGTCAACACCTTGAGCTCTTTGTCATGTTCCTTAAACCATTCCTAAATTATTTTGCAGTGTGACAGGGAACATTATTCTGGTGAAAGCGACCACTGGCATCAGTGAATACTACTTGGTCTGCAACAATGATCAGGTAGGTATTATGTGTTAAACTAACATCACATGTTTTCAAGTAACATCCACATGAATGTAGTACCTAGGGTTTTTCAGCAGAACATTGGTCAGAACATCACACTATTTTCACCAGCATGTCTTTTTCCCCCTGGACCCATCTATTGCCCAGGTAAGTGAGGCACATTCACCCAGCTATTCACATTAGGCCACCTTCTGACATTGCTCTATTGTCAAATTCTGATCCTCACATGTGAATTGTAGGAGCTTTCAGTAGCTTTCATCAGCATTGGCATTCTGATTTGTCTGTGGACACGCAACCCGATACACACCAAGATGCTATGCACTCTGGCTTCTGACACCTTCCTGTCAGAGCGTGAATTATGTTTTCAGCGAATAGGGGATTGGCCCAAAAAGGCTAGCCTTTGCTTTCCATGTAGATTATTGAGCCTTGGACTCCCATGACGTGGTCACCAGTTCACCGGTTGTCCTTGCTTGAATTATTTTTGGTACGTTCCAACCACTGCATACCAGGAACACCCCAGAAGACATGCCACTTTGGAGATGGCAACTAATCTATCTTTTTGGCCATCACAATATGGCCCTAGTAAAATTTTCTCAGATCCTTATGCTTGTGCATTTTTCCTGCTTCAAGGACGACATCTTCAAGAACGGACTGTTCACTTGCTCATAAATATGTTATTCACTTCACCTGTCTGCTCTTAATGTTACAGTATATCTGATCAGTGGACAGTATATGTTTATGAAAAGTAAATGGATTGATGGATGGTTCCATATACATATATAAAGGGCAAATATTATTTTTGATTTTTTTTATAATTTAAGATGTGATTCACCATTCAAACAGCATGGCACATTAAGAGCTTTAAAAGGAACAGGAAATCAGGTACAGTTTAAATAAAATGGTAGATACAGTACATCTAGCTTGTTGTCTGTTAAGTAAGTAACAAACTGGTATTTAAGGTATATAAACAAATAGAAACCTGATTCAAAAGCTTATTAAAATAACATCACAAGTTTTGACTCAGTTGAAGCTTGAGCTCTGGAAAGGTTTTGTGAGTGAAAACCTGTGAGTGAAGGTTCATAATTGTATTATTATTTTTTTTAAATAACATATGGGTCATGGATTCCTTTGACTCATATGTCATATGTATACGCTGTGCTTAATGTGCCTCAGGTGAGAACTAAATGGCTTGGTTTCTTCCTGCATACGCATTATATCTGTAGATCAGCAGAATATATTATCACCGTCTTTCTCTAAACATTAAGGAAAACTCTTTTAAATAGAAGAAGAGATTTAGGATTAAAACACAGCCTGAGAAAGATGGGGGTGGAGAGTAAGCCTCAGGTTTGATGTCAGGTTGGCTAACTTTACCTCATGTTCCTGATGCAAGCAGCTACACAAGCTCAGCTTACGTACACATACAGTAGGAGCATACAAATTTGTGTACATTATAGGCAGATTACATACTCATGTCTACAATTTTATAATTACTTGTAGCTTCATTCACTAAAAGGGGGACTGTTAAGCTAGATTCACATTTTAGTCATTTTTAGACATTTCAAATAGGTCTTCATTTTTGCATTCTCCAATCAGTTTTTTCTCCTGTTGTGACCTCATATAAGAAGACACACTCCCCCAGCTCGGTGCTCAGTTTTGCTGTTGTCTGGATGGCATGACTCAGTAATACCATTAAAGGCAAATAAAGACAGTATAGCAAGTCAAGGTAGTTTGAGGTATAAAAAAATTACCTAACTATTAAAGAATTAAAAAATGAGATTTATGTTGTATAGTTCTCAATAGTTTGGGTTAGTTTATGGTGTCTATTTGTTGTCTGTAGTTAGGTCTTTGCTTTAGCTAGTTTTTATTAATTTATGCTGTTAATTTATGTTGTACTGTATGTGTCACCTTGATCCTTTCACTGTCTACTGAACTCTAGTTGAAATGACAAATCCCTACTTGACTTGACTTAAAATAGTAAAATATGGGATCTTTAAAGGATGCTTAAACAGCGTAATGGCTGCATGTGGATTTTTTTTTTAAAGGGGGGGGGGGTGTTGTTGGCGGAGGGAATTCATCTATTTTCCATGTTACATGTGCATGAGTCCTAAAGGACTTGGTACAACTCTAATCGAAATACGCCCCCAAAATCCCAAAATCATAGGAAATCAAATTCTTATCCATGCAAATTCAACCCGGAGTGACATTCTAATGTCAAATCGCTCTAAAGTCATCGTGATGCCTTTGCTTGGGTCCGACTGATTGTATATTTATGAGTAGGTCAGGTATGAGAAATGCGTGTTCCTGCATTGAGCCGGAGGTTATACAACGGATATGACAGGTCACCGATTTGATATTCATGAGAAGAGAGAAGCATGAATTAATGAGTATTGGCACAACAAAAATGTTCCAATTGTTGCAGAAAATGTCAAAGAACAACTGCAGGAATGATTCCGATGGCCAAAAGAGACATGAACCCGTGGACCCCGGATGACGATACATAAATATTCTGCTGGCTTTAAACTCGCATTGTTCTCCTAAACGCATTACAGTGGAACCTTGGACGAGCATTACACTCGTAAATCAAAGCAAACTGTCCTATAAGGAATAATGGAAACTCAAATGATTAGGTCCACAGCCCAAAGAAATAAATACATAAAAAAATTTATACGAAATATAAAGTAAAAATAAAACAAATTAACCTGTACTTTACCTTAAAAAAAAGTAAAAATAAATCCTGACAGATGTGTTTCCGTTTATGCGTGCGGGCGCTATGTGTGTGTGTGTGTGTGTGTGTGTGTGTGTGTGTGTGTGTGTGTGTGTGTGTGTGTGTGAAGTAAGAGGAGGAATCAGCCTCCCCCTTCTCATCTTACACAGTAAACCTTTCTCTTCTCTTATTTGAATTTCACACAAACACACACAGAAAGACTGTTTTGTCTGAAAAGTTAGCAACACTCGCGTGAGCAACACACTAACGGTATCACTGCTGTAAGGTAAAACAAACAAATTAATTAACCTGCACTTTACCGAGGTGATGGGGGGGAGGTGTAAAGGCGAGAGAGTGTGTGTGTGTGTGTGTGTGTGTGTGTGTGTGTGTGTGTGTGTGTGTGTGTGTGTGAAGGGGCACGGTGTCAAATTACATGCGCATAAACACATAATGACAAAGAGAGAGAAAATGGATCTTTATCCTCTCTAATGAGACTTTCTTTTGCTTTACGCACACACGTGTGGTATAAGAAACAGTACACGCGCGCTGTACACATGCGCTTACAAACACAAAATAAAATATGTTTTACACACACACACACACACACGTGGTCACAGTGTTATAGTAAACAGTAC
>JAOTQY010000023.1:2594491-2608033 GCA_026413445.1 Dolichallabes microphthalmus | reverse complement strand
TATATATATTTTTTTTTTTTTTCCCCTGAATCTCTTTTCCCTTGTGCTAATCTCACCTTGAACACTGTGAACTGTAGCAGTTTTCTAATCCTCTCTCTCGTTCTCACTGTGGGATCAATGGAACCAACCGAACAAATAAACACATCAAAATTCCCAAGAAAGAATCATTTACTGCTCTGGACACAGAGAGAATGGAAGCGAGAAAGAGGGAAAGGGAGCTTTAAGGAAAAGAAAGACCGAATGAACTGAATACAAAGGAATTACAGTGAGATCACGGACTAACTGATGTCACCTGTAAGTCACTGTAAACGATTCATTAATCAAATGAAGGTTTATCCTTGAGTCTGATAGTTTACTCATCCAGACAAGCATTACAAGTAATCAGTATAGTTCAGCGCTCAGGAGTCTGTGCTCAGACATCCGTAAGCATCCTGCCTTTATTCCGGCTTGTGACTCGCGGCCACTATTCAAGCTGCCATTTGAATCAAGATGATGGGATTGTGGCGCGGCCTCCCACCAGCGCTTTTAATAGCTTCTGACAGGCAAATCAAAGCACAAGATGGAAAGCTGCGCTAAATGGCAGCGCTTTATTAATTACGGGGCAGGTGGACTGCAACGAGCCGGAAGTAATGATAGCATCTCTGAGCCGTGTGAGGTTCCTCTCATATTAAATGAAGCGTAATTCTCACTGTTTGGGTTGGAAATATGGTAGGGGGTGGCTTTGGGGAAATGACAGAGTTGGTCGTGGGGAGGGGAGTAAAAGTGGTTCAGAACTGTTCTGCCCCACACTGTTGATATAAACAATTACTTCAGCTTTGGGGGATTATGCTAAGAGTCCATTGGTTGCATATGGAAGATAACATAGAAGGATTCTGGGGTTCATATGAACTGTATGTGTTCCAGCCAAGATAGTCATCGATACCAAAGGCAAGCATTCCAACATCAGGCCGATTCTCCACAGTGTGCCCGTTTTTTAAAATAATGCTAATCCCCACATCAAGCATGAAGTCTGGCTTCCTGCTGTACATATTGTGGCGCGGCTTGCACAGAACATTGTGGGTGGTTAAGAAGGCGTCGACGCACTGAAGGGAATTAAACAAAAAAATAAACTTGCGCCTGTGAACAAAGCATGCACACATTGGTAGTCCTTGCCCATTATGACACTGCTTATATCATGCCGTCTAGGCTCTCGAAAACATCCTTGCTTTTGTATTACTTTGATCTTGACCCATGGATCAACTCTCTTCTGAATGGGAATCAAAGCACGAATAATAATAATGAAAAAAAAAGGTCTGAAAAGTCTAAATACAAACTATCAATGTTTTTACACTTGTAAGACATTTGACTCAGATGAAAAATGTTTGAAGGTAAAATAAAAAAGTGATTTTGCTGCTTGAAAAGTACTGCGAAAATCCATTTGCCTTCACCTTGCTAATTTAACGACTGAGTTTGTATGGAAGGTTATTCCAAAATCCAACAAAAATTTGACCGAGTTTCTTATGCACAGTGGCATGTACAGTACAGTATATTAAGCACTCCACTTTAGTATTAGGTCTATTACTGTACCTATACGTCTGTCCAGTCATGCAAATGCATGATCAGCCAATCACGAGGTAGAATCAAAGTCACTGAAATGATGTTACCTGTAGTGTAGACCAAGAGTTTCGGTCCACGTTCACATGAAACATCAGAATGAGGAGAAATGTAATCTCAGTGACTGTAAATATGGCTCAGTTGTTGGATCCAGAAGGATTCCATCTTCATCCACCATGCCATGTTGAAATCACTGAGATCCACATTTAAGTTTCTCAGGAACTGTTGATTACCGGAGAATTTCACTTATTTACTAGAGGTAATACAAAATGGTGTGGAAAACAAAAGTCATCCAGTGGAAATGTCTTCTTGATGAGGAAGAATAGCCAGGCTGCTCACAAGAAGGCTAGGGTAGATCAATAACCAATCTTGGCATCTGTGGTGAACAGAAAAGTATTTCAGAATGCACTTCATTTCTTGAAGCGGATGAGTTACAACAGAAGAATACCAAACTGGATCACACTCCAGTCAACTAAAAGAGGCTCCAGTGGGCAACAGCTTATCAATATTTGACAGACATTTGAAGATTGCAAAAAACGTCATTCTTAACCTGGTCTCATACAGTATACATGGTATAGAATATAGAGAGAGTATTCAAATTGTAACAAAAGGGGAAGTGGTGGCTCTGGGTTGCTAATAGAGGGACACCGCAGGGTGGGTCCTTAGGTAAGAGGAAGAGGTTTTTTTTAATTATAAGATTATTTCCTCTCTTTTTATGAGAGGAAGGGCATCCAACATAAAACCCCTGACAGATCTTGGGGATCAAATTATCTGATGGAGTGACCCAACACACAAAATAAATAAATAAATAAATAAATAAAGGATAACAAATTAAATTAACATAACAACCTAACATACATTAATTCATTCACACTATGCAGTACTGTACCACTTATCCTGTACAGGGTAACAAGACCCTGGACAAGAAACTATGCAGGAGACTTTGGGCATGAGGCAGTCTAAAACCTTGGATGGGAACACAAATTAACCTAATTTGCATGTCTCTCGATTGTGGGAGGAAATCAGAGTACACAGAGAAAACCGAATAGACATTTGGAGAATTTTCAAAATCCATGCACACAGACCTGAGGTGGGAAACAAACCCCATGCCCTTGGAGAGGCATGGCAACAATGCTGGCAACCATGCCACCATACCTGTCCATGTCAGAAAAAAAATTCAGTCATCAGCAACAAAAAAGTTTTCTATGTAGCATGACTAAATCAAACATGATTATCAGACAATAAAAATAAAAATAAAACTTGGTTGTACATTTTGCATAACCTATTCTTTTCTAAGTAAGTATGGTAAATAAGTTAATTTTATTTTTCAATTGTGCATATCAACAATAAAATATAACACTACAGTAAGTTTAGCAAAATTCACAATAACCCTAGTGAGGAATACTGAAATAGGGATTTGAGAAATATAATTTCACAAATTTACAATTTTTTTTAACTTTTGCAGTAAAAGTTTAAGCTAATTGCTGATACAATTTTCTTGAGTAAAGCATCTGTTTTTCTTTATTTCTGTTCTGTCATTACCTTTTTGCCAGAAACCGGGATCCAATCATTTCTGTTAAACTGCATGCATACATATGAGCTAGAAATAAATGTACCTGTGCATTCGGTTCCACTGCCTATTCATGCTCAAGGGAGACACTTTGATCATACGCTACCCCACTAAGAGCATTTTTCATCGCCTGCCATAAGGTAAAGTCCGACTTCCTGGTTGATTATTGCCTTCTGGAGGGCCCTTTCTCTTAAACATAAACACATATGGTGCAGATTTGTCTCATAAAAGCATTGCTACTTAACCATTTTGGAGTCTGTGTTATCCGCAGCTCAGCCTTGCTGCAATATTTACGTCTAGAGTTATGTTCTCTCCTCGAGCTCGGATTCAAGGAGACGACAACCATTCATGAATGGGTGAATGGGTCACGGTCGTGTTCATGAACAGACCGCTGTTACTTGGTGAGGATTTGAGAAGTTTTTGGGCCTGAGTGCCAGGTTAAATGAGGTGGACAGACATGCATGACAGCAGGATTCAGCACTCTTTAAAGGCCAAGTGGCAGAGAAAATGTGTTTACAGTATCTAGCAGAGTTTCAGGAACCTGAGTTACAAGGGATGGACAAGGCATTTTATACAGTATGCTAGCTTCATAGCACACTCTTGAGACAACTCAGCATGTGGTTTACAAGTTGTAGATTGGAAGTTACAAGTACAACTTAAATTCTAGAGCAGCATAATTAATACGTTTTTGTCTTCTCCCATCAAGGGGCCCATCCAATATGTATGCTACTTGGCAACCCATTTAAGAAGGGTTGGGACCAGCAATGCATCAAGTGGCTGGAGTTTGGGGATTGGGTAGGAATCAAACCTGGGCTTTCCAGGTGGCTGGCGAGAAACCTACCACTTGGCCACTGATGCCTATGCAGAATAACAAACACTAAGCCTGACAAATTGTCTCTGACCAACATTTACGAACAATATATTATTTTGACTAGCTTTCTTGTTTTCTCTTAACATGTTTCACTAAATGTAGGAATCAAAAGAGTGCTTTCTTTCAGTACCTACATGTCTGCTTGATAACTATGAATAAAAAACTGATAGCTTGATAAAACAAAAAAGAGGATGGCTTACAACAGCTCAACCCAGCATTTCCAAGAATATATTCAGACACAACTCAACACTCCAGATCACTCACCTTTTGCCTGAAGGCTATGTGTAAATATATTACATGTTAGCATACCATAACATGTCTTTACATCCAGAAAAAAATATAGACATCAGTGCACAAGTATAAATCAGCCCTAATAAGATCTTTGCTAAATGGATTTACAATGAATCTTGGATGACTCTTAAGAAAAGATTCTAGGTTGAATTGCCTCTAAAAAGCTAAGATTAAGTTACGCATTGTATGAGTTCAAACCCAAACATCAGGTGCACCCTGCAAGTGATCATAGTTCCTTTTGTCACATCTTGGAATGGATATGGATAAAAATATCTTCTCAGGAAATCAGATCAAATCAGATCATTGGCATCTAATGCCTGAGAGAAATTAGCGCTCCATCTGGAGCTTAATCCTGCTAATACTGCTCTGAATACACCAGGAGACAAAAGTCCATATTGAGGATTTTTTTTCCTCTCATGACTTTTTTTTAGTTTAGATTTAGCCATGTAGTGAGCAAACATTAGATAAAAAAAAATTATAATGAAAGGTCCATGATAATTAGGGCAAAAAGAACAGGAAGCTATAGCATATATGCTAATCTACAGCGTAATGACTCAGCATACAGTACACTTAGCTATTTCTCTCAGAGGCACTGAGCTAGACTGTACATTACCAGCTCTCCATGGCTGACCATTTTACCATTTTAGACCTGTTTAACAAGTCTGCATGACAATTTATTACGCTTATTTTTTTTTTCCACACAGACCAAAGCTTTGCTGATGGAAGCAAGGCTTAGTTTTGAAAGTCAGCCAGATGTTACACTGACGGCTGTTTTTAATAGGCCACTGTTTGTTTTCCGCATTAGGAATACCTTATAGCTGAACACTGCAGTCTGACCCAGTGTGTTAATGCTACGGTGTAATAATGATGTAGACAAATAGAAATTAAACCAATGGTTCCAGGATCAGTGTAGGTGCTTCACTGCCTGAAGTCACAATTTTCAATCAATCAGTCAATCAGTCAATCAATCAATCAATCAATCAATATGGACATACATGTACAAAGTGTAAAGTTTATTTTTATGATAAAAAACATGAGACTATTTTATATGTTATCCTTTAACACATTTTGGTCTCATATACAGTACTGTGCAAACGTTTCAAGCCAGACCTTCTTCTATTTTTAATGTAGACCCAGGGAATAGCTCTCCAGGCTCCCTGAGGGACTTTTTCAGCTCACTTTTTTTGGCATGTTTTTGGCTTTCAGTTTCGGTCCAGACCAGTTTCAAAGGCATATTTGTTTTTGGTTTCTTACACAACACAGTAACTAACTTAAGGCATGAACCAGTGAGAAACAGGTGCAGATGATGATAGATGATCAGGCCGGTGATTAATGTACTGGTGAAACTGAATGCTGAGTGGTTGAAACAGTCGAGAGGGGAAAGGAGGTTGCTGCTGAGGTTATTACATAAACAATCAATTTTTAAGTTGTATCTTTCGGCACTTTGCAGCCTGTCACAGTAAATCATTTGTTCCAAAATCTTTAATTTAATCTATATTATTTTATTTAATTTTATATGAAGAAATGGAGCACTGTAGCCTTGCACCTCCAGGGTCTGGGTTCGACTAGAGTTTGCATGTTCTCCCCGTGCTTGGTGGGTTTCCTCCCACTGTCCAAAGATATGCAAGTTAGGCTAATTGGGTTCTCAAATTGCCTGTGAGTGTGTGTATGTGTGTGTGCCCTGCGATAGATTGGCACCCTGTCCAGGGTGTACCCTGCCTCGTGCCCTAAGTCTCCTGGGATAGGCTCCAGGTCCCAGCGATCCTGAATATAGGATAAAGCAGTATAGAAGATGAGATGAGATGAAGAAATCGATGGTGGCTCAAGAATTTTGCAGAATCCTGTAAAGTTAGTTTAACTAACTTTTATTTCAAAGTGTAGTTGAAATAATAAAAAAGTTTTTTTTTTATTCAAAGGTCCCTCACATAATGCATTTTTATACCTCACACTCTTTTGTGCCACTCCTTATCCAAAAGCTCTGTTTCAGTATCTACTGTATGTAAACGAGCTGCTTCTGAGCCATGCATCTCAGAAACCAGCAACAAGTGAGGGGATGGGATCTTCTTACAGTATATGACATCACTTTATGGGGAATATCTAACAGGTTTGTTTAAGCCCTAACTAAAAAAATAATAATAATGAAACCCGGAAATGGGTTTTTTATGTAAATTTTGTGTAATTGTCTAAAAATTAATGCAAAGATAATTTTGCATACTAAGCAAGTTTGTAATTACTATATTGAATCATGTAGAGTGTGCAGACTGACCGATTCATGTTGTAATGAGGAACCACAAAGATAGTATCAATTTGCCATCGAACATTGTACTGATAAAATGGTTATTTAAGCATGCCGGTGATTCATCCTTAAAGAAGATTTATAAAACTGATAAAAAATAAATGGATAAAAAACTCAAAATAAAAAATTATCTTAAATTAAACACTTTTACAGACAGTGTAATTCTTGATTTGTAGGGACATGAAGATTATAGAGAAGCTGAATAGTTTGGTGTGACTCTGTACAGACATTATTCAGAGTTGCTACAGGAAGTCTGACTTTGCCTCACAGAATGTTAGATTTCCTATTTCATGGAATTATTTTTAGGCCTCTAATTTGCACCCTGGGTGTTTTTTGTAGCTGACCTTTTCATACATTTTCATATTACAGACAAGCAATTTGCTCAGCATGAAAATGTCTGGCTCTTATTGTTATATTGGACTCTTTACCCTGCCTGTGATCATTTCTTAATATACTGTACATAGTATGAAAAAAAATGAGGCCTGGAAAATCTAGATGAGTTGAAGACTAGCCAGCTTTGTAGCACTGCTCTGGCGTAAATTCAGCCCACTAACAAAAAAGAAGTGTAAACACTTCTTCCTCAGATAATGCTCTGATGATTGTAAAGACAGGCTGTTGAAAAAAATCTAACAAAAAATATCTGTGGGTGTTTTTTTCTTTTTTCTTCCCAAAGAATTGACATTGCAGTTAATCTCAGGAATCCTGGGATTCTGTATCCCGGTTGAGAGAAGCGATAAAAATCTTACTCTCATGCGCTCATCAAGTTGCATGAAATATTGCTTTTGCATAGATATGCAACACGGCTGCCCATGTTGATGAATAAACAAGGCTCCAGAACACGATGTTGAAAATCATGCATTAAACATTTCATGGTCCGTCAGGGTCTGAAGGAGGGGACATGTCTAAACGCCGACATATTCTCTAATTGCTCATGTAAGACAAACAGAATAACGCAAACGGAGCAGGACGGCGTCCTGAGGAGAGACAGAGCGGACCCGTTGACAGCTGAACGAATTGGTATTGAGTGGATTTTCGGGGCGAAAAAGCTGCTGTAAATTCTAGAGCCAGGCGTGCAAAAGACCTCATTTTTATTTTCGGCCTTCCCCTGAGGAGCCTCAATAGACACAATTTAAACACAAAAACTCCAGAACGCCTAAGCAAGCGAAGGTGACAGCAGGGCAGATAAACTCGCTTTTGTCCGAGAAATAAATGGGAAAGTTTGATTGAAGCGTAAAAGCTTAGGCGCTGTCTCGCTTCAAACACTTTTCAGGTTATTTTTTCCCCCTCATTAAAAAAAAATTTAAAAACGAAAATAAATAATAGTACCAGCAAGTCTGTTGTGCAAGAATGCACTTTAATATGTATAATGGACAATGTGATGGAGATAATCATGAGGATTCTGCATGTTAATATTACAGCGCATTAATCTACACTTGACTATAGTATCAAAATGGAGGAAATTATCCATATATTGAGGTCAGTAAAATTCCATATTCTATTGTTGGAAGAGCTAAGAGATGCCAATCATGAAAAAAGAGCACCATTACTACTTTTACTGCTAATTAATAATAATAATAATGACAATAATAATAACAATAATAATAGAAACAAGCAATATAATACCACCAGCATGCCTTATTAGCTATGTTTTACATCAACAATGTTACTTAAATCTGATTAACATAATTTCGAATAAAGATTAAAAATTCACTGGTTTGATATACTGTATAATACTGTATATACTCAAAGCATTTAATCAGATTATAACATTTCTTGACATGTTTTTCAGTGATTCTGCATGCTGTGATGCATTCAGTCTCCTGCAAACTTAACAGTTTTTTTTCCCCTCAAGCGTTGAGATTAGGTTGGGGGGCAGGGGTAGCTCGTTGGTTAAGGTGTTGGACTGGTGATCAGGAGTTTTGGTTTGAGCCCCACTGCTGATGAGCTGTCACTGTTGGAACTTCGAGCAAGGCTCTTTACCCCAAATGATCAGATACAATTGGACGTCGAGCTGGCAAACCAACCTGGTAATTAACGGATATGTTTCCAGGGTGGTAGTACATGGACAGACCATATCCCTCAGGTTACTGTAAATTGGGCTTTCCATCTTTTCTGATGAATCCCACCTCCTGGTCACAAGAATCCAGTCTTGTGAAATGGTGAGACAATTAGTGCTCCTTTCTCAGCCAGAGACCCAGTGAATGAAAGTAAAGACAGGTGGCAGAGAGTTCCATTCATTCTCAAAATTAATATTTTTATTCCGATGAAATGATAAGATCAAGTGTTTTGCAGATTTGTAGGTTTACACCACTTCTTATTCCTATTGAAAATTAATTCCAATCAGGTCAGCATGTTCCAGTTGAGGCATTTTAAAAGTGCAGTATTATTATTATGATTATACATGTAATATTAAGGTCTATGTAAAAGCACCTAGTGTGTGGATTTCAATTCTGTGTTGTAAAAATACAGAATGCTGAAACAGTGCCTTACAATTCAAGGCTACACACTTTCTTTCCCACGAACACCTTGCAAGAACAGGAACCTCTTTTTAGTTTAATCGGTTTCGGGTAGGATTGTCACAAAACATTAGGGTAGATCTTGACCTCCTACTGGATCATGCCGTTTACAATGATTATTCCTGGACAATATAAAATGCACCATATTATGAAGCAGTCATTTGGTTCTAGTTGGAATCTGTGCAGTAAAGAGGATAGAGGTTCTTGGATGTCATGTTGGTGCAGGAATAACAAGCATTACAATGCATAGTGAACACAGCCATAGATGTACAATAGGAACTCTCCATTTACAAGTAGGTTGAGGTCAAAACAACAAGAAGAAACAGAATACAGACTAGCAAGCCAGTGTAGCAAGATACAAGGAAGCAAGACATACTGTAACTTCACCTAGAATGTACTGTACACAAGGTGCTTGCTTCAAAGCAAATGAGACAAACAAGAAACAGGGGCAAGTGATAGAATTTCTTCGTAAAGGTAGGGGAAACATTTCAGTAATCTCATCCATTGCAAATATTTGAAACTGAGAAATGGAACCTTGTGTATATATACAGTATATATATACATCAAAAATCATTATGCTGCAGATGTTTGGCTCCAAAGCAAAATCACGGGTTACATTAATAATTCTAACAGCTTCACTGCACATCTGTCTGCATCATTGATTATTTTCTATAATCATCATGCCACATCTTGTTTTGTTTCCTACTTATCCAATATAACAGACACCTTTTGTGTGGTGAGAATGAAGCTCGATAGCACTGCATATGGTGAAAATACTGTCGCAGTGTCAGTTAACCATTCCAACGATAAACCCTGCACAGTTATTCTGCTGTTTCCTCCAGTATGGTGTATCTTTCATACAGTAACACATCAAGTGCCTCATGTTGCATGACTGTTTTCTCTTAGGTAATCCATTTTTTCCACCTGTAGGAAGAAAAAGTTGGTATTTTCCATATATGCTGTACCTTGAAGATGATAAACTAGCTTGCTGGCATTAAGGTGCCCCCATGCTGCCATCTGACAAGTGCAATTGTGCTCAACCAGCAAGGCCGTTTTTCGCAAACTCATTTTTAGACTATTAATTATTTTTCATTACGGTGCTCTTTGGCGAAGCAGATTAGAATTGAACAGTAATTGTCAAACTAGGAAGGAGTCATCTTTGACAAGCCATGAAAAGGGGCGTGGGAGCAATTTTAAAGCTGTTTACTAAGATTTTTAGCATCTGATCCCTAAGCAAACTTCCTGACTTCCTGAGAAATTCCCAATCCATGTTAGTGTGTACAGGATACAATATATCCATACAGTTAAAATCTATTTCAACAATTGCAATGTGTGTGGGTTGGTGAGGGAGTTTGGCCAGTCTAGTGCTGAGCAAGGTTACATCTTAGGGGAGAAAAACAGTCTTTGTTATTTTGTTCCTGACCCTTAGCTTCTGATAACCTCAAGGAATTGCCTGTGCAATTATCTGTCTACACCAACAGACCCCACACTTAAAATGTTTTTTTCTTGAAAGATGAATGTTGGAAAAATTAGCGAAGATGGTAGGAAGGATGGGTGACAAACTGACTTGGTCTTATATGGTCTTAGGCATATGAGAAAGCAATGATCTTTTCTAAAGACTCAATGGTCGTTTGAGGTAACTACCCAATGGGGCAGGGCCTAATACTGTACTACTGTAACTGTACTGTTACACAATGTAACAACAGATTACAAAAAACATGGTTGACTTGTACCACCAGTGCTGGGAATTATCGCCTGGTGAGTATGGCAGCCTTTAAGTACCATATGAGGTCTTGGAGAATTGTTCTACGCAGTTGAATGGCTCTATTGGAGCCACTGGTGAGCAATCTAGTGAGAGGCAGGTGGTTAAGGTAGACATTTGTTCTTTTATATTAGGCAACATCATAATCCCAGGAATACTAGGTGCAAGGAATCATAAGGTAAGAGGCGTGATCATCTATATCCTGAACTAGGACTTCCCTATATGTGGATTCATTGCCAATGAATGTGGAGTCTTGCGTTCTGCCAATGAATGTGGAGTCTTGCGTTCCGCCAATGAATGTGGAGGACAGCAAATTTCAGAAATTTATGGGATAAACTTTAAGGTGCAGACTTTTAAGCAACCCAAAGCTGAGGGTAAGAGACTCTGAAGAGTCAGAATGTAGCTCAGTAAGGAAAAAGATGGGTCACTGCATGGAGAGTCAAACCTCATGATCTCTGTTGATCCCTTGAGCAATTTAATAAATGGAAGCCTGATAAAGGGAAAACAATTGAAGGAAGATAGCTTGAATATGATTGTATGCAAACCTCTTCATTTTCTCTAGGTCACCAAAAACATTTTTTTCTTGGGCTTTTCCATTTTATTGTAGCTATCCCCACATCAGATCAATTTGATCCAAAAGATCTGGCAACATGTTTCACTCTGAATGCCTGAATGCAGTGACTGAGTTGTATTGGTTATAGGGTTAAGGGTCTTGCCCATAGACCCAACAGTGGTGACCCGGCAGTGTCAGGACATGAACTAATGACTCAAAAATCACCCAGAGCCTCAACTTCCTGACCGACCACTGCCATCGTACACTTAAGACGTCAGTAAACATCAGAACTTTTATAGCAGGGTTCTTGAAAGGTGCCGGCACTAGTGTAGATGAATTCAAGCAGCAAATGCACAAACATGAGATGATCCAGTGGTACAGGTCAAATAGCCTGATGTGATCTTGACCAGAGAGTCTGAGATACACCATGACTAGAGGGAGATCTTCAGAACTGTTGGATCTATTGCTCCAATCAGGAACCGGGATTCCCATACTTCCATAAATTAGCCATCTAAGTAGTCAGAATAGCTATTTGAACAGAATAAAACAAATAGTATGAGATGGCATCAGGAGAAAAAAAACAAAAACAAAAGTCAGATATACCTGTAGAGAAAGACATTTGTCACAGCATCCATGGATGATTTCACTCATCCATATCTGATAACAGCCTTGTCACTTTTATAGGTGCTTTGGCTCTCCTATGGCTGCAACGATGGATATATTCAGGGATCCTGCTGTCAGGATTATGATTTTTTTTTTTGTTATCACAGGGACAATAGAAAAATCTCTCCAGTGTGGAGCAGTGTGGTTTACTGCAGCGCCGATCAATAAAACTCTATCAGAGAAGGTTGGGGTAGAAGACATGTAGAGGAGAAAAAGGCCTGCGCTCCTATCTCTGCCTTCCTGAGTCTTTGGGTGGCGGTTATGAAAACGGTGGTATTACATCATTGTTTGGCAGCTCTTTCTGACTTGTGGAATGAAAGTCGCCTTAAAGTCACCTTAAATCGCTTTTTATTGAGAGCCAGATATTAGTTCTAACATCTTTCGAATGACTTGTAAGAGATCGTGATGAAAAGTGGAGCAGTCTCTGTTCAGCTTCAAATATGGCTTCTTTTAAAAAGGGTTGATCTTTGGATGAAACTCATTTCAGCTCGAAAGGAACAGACGTATGCCAAATCCAGGAGGAATGTTAGGCCTTGAAAAGCCAAAAATTCTAGACATACTTCTAAAGCAGTTCTGCTTTTCTTTCTTTCTCTCACATATGCGCACACACACAAACAAACAGTTTTTGTAAAGACGGAGAGATGTTTGCCAAGGCAACACTGACCCTGTTTTTATTGCTGTTGTTTGCTCGTTAACAATCATCCTTGCTCTCACACACCTGCTTGTTGTCCATAAAACACACTCTTGCAGATTCTAGTGCATTTCTCTCCATTCTCTCCTGTTTCTCTGCAGTCTGTCCCTATCTAACTATGCTTCCTCTCAGAGGTTCACAGATGTGTGGATGCTGACCATCAATGGGTAAGCAAATTAGCCAGCAGGACAAGAGTATCCCATGTCCCGCTATTAGAGAATAGGATCTTTTATATTCTTAGTGACAACATGTCGAGATCCAAGTAGATTTCTGAGTTGTGTGTCTGGAGCAATTAACAGCCGCCTTTGATGGAATTTGTTCATCTGTCTCTTTGGCTTTGCAATAAAATGCTCCTTAGGGAGGATAAAGTGTAATGCTGATGCTACAGGATCTGTTCAATTCCTGGCAATAGATATCCTCCTGATGTCCATTTCAATGCCATGTTTAATTGAATCCTAAATAATTCAATGAATAAATAAATAAATAAATAAATCCTTAAGGATATTAAAATGACACATTAAATAACTAATATGTAATAATTACAGAATATGTAAAATGAGTAAATAAATGTGTAAAATCACTCTCACTCACTGTCATTACCACTTAATCCTGTATTCAGGGTCTCAGGGGCCCTGGAGCCTATCCCACCTAACACACTATATAAATGCAGATCATTTCCTGCTTTCTGTTTCACCCAAATGAGGATGGGTTCCCTGTTGAGTCTGGTTCCTCTCAA
>JAOTQY010000023.1:2500747-2511444 GCA_026413445.1 Dolichallabes microphthalmus | reverse complement strand
TGGCACCCTGTCCAGGGTGTACCCCGCCTTGTGCCCTAAGTTTCCTGGGATAGGCTCCAGGCCCTCGCGACCCTGTACTGTATATAAGGATAAAGCGGTACAGAAAATGAATGAATGAATGAATGAATGAATGCCTCGGCAGTTAAAATAAACATTCCTAAACTAACATAGAATTAGTCGTGCAAGGATGAAAAGGATGAAAGTTTCATCCTAGGAATGAACCCATATTTATTTCAGCCTGTGTAGTCTCCACTGGGAGCTGAGGAGGACCGAGGCTGAGTTCCAGGCCATGTCACGATGCTAAATGACTGGTTAAGTAGTCTTTCAAGTGGTTAGTACTGATGAGTTCATGTGCAAGGGCATTTCTGAGTTCACGTTGTCTTGAACTGGATGCAAAGTTTGCTGGAAAAAGAGTACGGTCTTAGCCAGGCTAACCTACTCATCCCGGTGCATTCCTTTACAAAAGGGGGTTGTCGAACTGTTTTACAGCATAGCCTGATCAAAACACATAAACAAAGAAACAAACATATACTGTACAGTGCACTAACACATAAGAAAAGGATTTGGACCACTGGTTTATCCGGGGCCTGGGATTGGTTCAGCAAACCTTACAGCCCGGAGGACATCGATGATGAACAAGTCCAGACCAGGTTACGGTTCAGACACATACAGTATATACGGTACATGGATGCATTTACTTTACACCTTTAACCATTCATTTTTACTGCATACTCTCCTGGATGTGTGACCTAGTCTAAAGGCAGGAATTATAAGTTACTCACTATTTTTCCTGACTTTCGATCTAAAGGGTGCGTCCAATGTGAATTGTCGTTATCTGACCCAGCAGGCTGCTATGCCTTGATTTGGTCCAGACAGAGGAAATGAGATACAATTTCCACTGATATGGTGCAGGTTATGAGATGCAAATTGAGCCATCACAACTTCGAAAGTTTTCCTTCGAGATCTTTTGAGCGTTGGAGTTTCAGAGACTTTTACGATCTATAAGAAGAACTGATGTTGTCTGATCTCGGGACGTTTGAGAGAACGCTTCCCGCATAAAAATATATGCAGTTGATTTACCAGTTTCTCACACATGATGATTAGATTGCATTTTCAATCATTATTATTCTTGCCCTAAAGTCACTAAAATGAGATTAGGTAAGTTAGTGAGGTCCTAGCCTGCATACTGTACACGTTGTGGTCATGTGACCTACTGACACTCAGCCACAAGCAGCTAGAGTAACAATACGTGTTTGTAATTGATATGTTCACATATAATTTCTTAATAGAGTGGGCAAGGAGACAATGTGCTCTAATAAGTCCTCTAGACTTGACATTCACATGCTGTCACATGCTTTTTCCAAAATAGGGACCCTCTCTTACAGTGCTCTCATTGATAGTACGTATTTGATAGCTTCTGCCTGCTTCGTGTCCGAATGTGATTCCTACTGTGTAAAAAACGTATCGAGGACAAAGAGAAACCCTGAAACGTGAAATGTTATCAGCGCCGGCACAAACCGACCGTCTATCAGCGAGCATTATTATGGCCGTGGAATCGGTTACACACTTTTGTTTGCATCAGAGCAGGTAAAAGTGGCTCGGGTTATTTCACTGCAGAGAGGATTTAAAGAGGATTAAGTGTGGATGAGAGACACAGTGATGTTTCAAAAGTGCTTAAAATGATAAACTGGATATTTTACAAGCAATGCATCCTTTACATACCTCCAAACGGCTCTTTAAAGTTGACTCACAACCATGTACTGTATTTACTTTTCATAGATGTTGGTTGCAGAATTGAATCAAAGTCCTGTTTTTCAACCTATAGGCTCTTCCTTAGCATGAACTGATTCATGGTCAGTGACATTTAATGTTGACTTCAGTAATTAACAGAGCTGTGAATCAATATAGACTGTTGATTTGATTCGTTTTTTTTATTTGATTCGATTCAATGGCACTAATGTCTACAGTCTGATTTATTTCAAGGAGTTATAGTATATTTCTTACAGGTTTTCAGATATTAAAAATGACTAAAATGTATCTAATAAACCCTGAAATGCTTGGACAAAGCAATAATCTTTTTCCTGAAAAGGAGATTTTCTGTTCTATACTCCATTCCAGTAGGTGTCTGTATTGCACCAACAGTGCATAAACACCCAAAGAAGAAGAATTTTAAAAAATTGTGGAAGATGCAAGCGATTTGTATTTAATGCAATATGTTTTAATATACCAAGGCTTATTATTGATTTTTTTTTTTTATTAATTAACCGGTTCTTTCTTCGTCTTTCTAAATGGCACATAAGCGTCCTCTTAAACTCGTCTCATTCCCAGGACCACGTGTATCTTTCACATCCTCCGCCCTTTTTTTTTTCAGTTACATTCTATTTGCATAGCTGAGCAACGTGAAGCCTTTCAGGCATTCTCTGTTCTGCTGTAGCGAGACCGAGCTTTAGATAAAACGTAAGTAATGGCACCTCCGTAATCCTCTGACAACCTGGCTGACAGCAAAGACCTTTTTTTTAAAAAAGAAATTAACACATGGCAAGTGTTTACTAAAGTGCATTCTTCCCCGCTATGGAAACCTGATATGTCAAGTTAATAAAATAAATATTGTAATATTTGCAGAGATATAATCTTCATAAAGCCATTAGTGCTGCTTTGTTTAACTCTAGAGGAGACAAGGAGAGGTCTCCCAGGTTAGAGGGTTTGGGATAATGTATTTTTAATGACACTGCTATCCCAAGCTTGGACTGAGAGTGTTTAAGCTTTTTATATACACACACACACACACACACACACACACACATATTTACAGTACACACATACTGTATATATACAGTACTGTCGCTAAGGGATATTAATACCGCGCTTTCATTTCTTACCACAGATTGGACAGGACGCGCTCGTGCACGGAGCACCATTACACAAGCGCCGATATGAAAATAACGTTTAATAAAGATAACTTTCATCCTGGAAGCAAAACACTGAGGCTTAATAACAAATTCCAAACTCAGACATCTCTATAGAGATTGTATTATATTTCCAAAAATATATGTACAGTCTATTACAAAGGTTACAAAGCAAAAAACAAAAAATGAAAAGAAAAAAAAAAACAAGAAATAATCTAGATAAAATGATTTTACAGATTTAATCGGGTGAAATACATTTTCGAACCAATGACGTTTTTCATTTTCAAACTCTCCATCCTGCCGTAGCTGTGGGGGAAAGAAAAATAAATAATAAACTGTAATAAACTGACAATTAATTTTACTGTACATTAAACCCCTAAGAGACAGGAAAAAATAAAAAATAAAAGGAAAAAAAACAACAAAAAATAAACTTATTGGCCGTCTTTGGTCCTACATGAGAAATTATGTACATCCGGGTGAAGGAAAAAATATTCGCAAGCGATATAGAAAAATATAGTGCATTTTTAATGAATTCAGAGCTCACTACTGAGGAAAAGGTGTAAAAAAAAAAAAACTGAGGAAGGAACAAAAATTAAACCGTATAAATAATAAAAAAAAAATGTACAAGTTTTACAATCAGATCATATACAGTTAAAGTTTCCCTCCAACCAGACACAATCGACAGTGCTGACGTCTTTGGAATCTTTCAACAACAACAATAACAAAAAAGCTTGTTTTGATTTAAACTGTGGGTGGTTGAGTAAGTATTCCTAAGAAGACACACTTCAGTGCAAGATTCGACGCATGATCGCCGGCCATGTCCGAACCCGTGTCCTGCTGTCAGGCTTTAAGCAGTACAGCAGATTTGTCATTGAGGTGTCATGATGGCCTCCAATGAGGATTGATTGAACCTTGGCGTTAATCTCAAATTGGCTCTCCCTAAAGGCTGAAGGGGGCTCGGAGAGAGAGAGAGAGAGAGAGAGAGAGAGAAAATGAGGGAGAGAGATGAGAGGAGGAAACGATGCAAGTGTTTACAGTTTGCGAGGCGAAAATACGGTGCTTGCATGAGAGCCAGAGTGGTTTGTGCTGACCGAAAGCCTTTCGCATTCGACTGGAGAAGGGAGGGAGAAAAAAAAAAAAGTGGTCTGGAGCCGGTCCAGTGCTGAAGCCAGTGCAATGGAGCGGCGATATGGGCATCATCTGATCCAAGAGCGTGCACACACACACACAAACACACACACCGCCTAGGGTCAGTTTCATACCAGATAGAAGATGATGTTATTGAAGTAATGGCTTTTTAAAATTAACATCTGGACTAAACATTGTAAAAACTCAACATTTTTTTGAGTGTGTGTGTGTGTGGGTGTGCCTGTGTGCCAAACCTCGACCTAATAAAACAAATTTATAGACATTTTAGTGCTGTTATTCTTCCTGTGTGTAATTTTAGAGCAGCCATAAAATCCAATAGATATTAAACATTAAACCAAATGCTAAAATAGAAAAAAAAAAGAAAAAGGGAAAATCGTGATGTGTGTGTGAAACTGGGAAAGATCCCGACCCTGTCCGGCCGGCGATGGACACGTGTTTGAGAAAGCGAATTCCTCTTTCTTCGAGCTCTCTAATCAAGAAGGAAGACACTCAAGCGTATACATAAACACACACACAAGTACATTCTTGTGTTATTGTTTTTTTTTTTTTATCCCTCTGGTTACCCCACGGCCCAGAAAAGAAAGGAAACTCCTGTATAAACCGCACTCTCCGACATCTTTTCCTTTCTGCCTGGATTAACCCGACGAGCCAAAGAAACAAACAAACAAAACAAACAAAAAAAAAAAACAGATAAAAATCTACATAGCACCTTAATATCACAAAGAAGAACCATCTCTGTAATTATTGCTCTGATTGATCCGTCTCTTCCAGACTCATATATGTTTTGATTTATCTATATATGACCTCCAGTCTACATCCAATTCGTCTAGTTCCTACGACTGAGCGAGAAAAACAAAAAGAAAGGGGAAAAAAATCATCATCATCATTAGAAGAAGTACCTCAAGTCAATAAAATATTAGCAATGAAATTTTTAGATTGAACCATTATTATGTTAAATACTGTCGAGATCGCTAGTTACGTGAAGACACCTCATGAAGAAAAAAAAACCCCAGGAAAATACAGGAAGTCAACGGAATGGGAAATAAAATAAGATGCTTTTAAGAATATTCGAACTAATAGAACTTTGTAGGTCAGAGATCTGAGCCGTACGCTGGGCGCTCGCGAGGAATACTCCAGAAAGAAGAAGAAGAAAAAATTTAACGCTGCGAGGTTCCAACTCAAAGCCGAGGTTATGTCCGGATCGAGGTCCGTGCTTCTACAGCGCCGACTTTTTTACCCTGTTGTCAGATCCACGCTTAAAAATCCAATAATGTAAAGAAAAACGGTGTTGGTAAAAAGATGTAAATGTCCCCATTGAACCATATCAGTTGTAAAACTCAGTAATGCATTTTATCTTTTTTTTGTTGTTGTACTGATTGGATTTGAGCATTAATTTGTGCATTTTTTTGTCCGTTATATTTGTAAAAAAAAAAATTCATATCCTAGTGAAGTCAATACCAACAATGAGCAGGGAACAAAAAGAGTTAAAAAGCGTCAAATTGCTAGAAAATGCTCTGTCTCTCCGCTGACGTTTCAGGTAGTATTCTCTCCTTCCGTTTTCCTTTCGCACGTCCGTTGATTCAGCTCTTTCGCCAGAGAAAGAACAAACGAGTCCTTGTCTCCGCAGCTTCCTGGAAGAGTCACTGATTCGAGAGAGACGTTGCGTGGTTGTATCTTTTTTTTATTAGTGTCGCTTTTTTGATTGCGCGCCGATGATTATCTGGCGCTGGATTCTAAGTCCCCGCCCCGCTCCCGGGGGGGGGGGGGTGTTGGGGGGCGGGAGGCGGTTTTCCGGCGACCGTCCGTCACACTTGGACGCCCGAGCCGTGCATGTGCAGCATCTGCGCTCTCATAGTCTGTATACTGCTCATGACTTTCTTCTGATGCCCCACGAGCGAGATTCCCAAACTCATCACGTCCCTGTTGATACAAACACACACACACACACACTCATTAATCACCACTGTGGAGCGTAGAAGATTTATATACTTATACATTATTTTGTTAATGGAGAAAGGACCATGGACAGCCGTGGAAAGGACAGCCGTGTTCACAGCGACGCGACAGGCATGGACGCAGATCAGGGGGAAAAAACACAACGGAAAAAAAAAACTCGGGACGCGAAGTCCTGTGAAATGTGTTTTTCAGACTTGCAGGCTTGCAAAACGTGCAGCACCTCATGAAAATCGCAGCGACAATAAAAGTTACTTTCCATCATGATGGAAGTGCTCATGCAAAATATCTTGCCCGAAAAAAAAAAGATGATCTCGAAGTTGATACATTTTTAAAGAAATAATTAACTTTGTCCAGGTTTCTCTGAGAACATGCAACAAGTCAAGCTTGTTATGATACCCAAAGCAGAACATGTTGGAGATACTACACGGATGGTATCTTACTCGATAGTCATCCTCGCCACGGACTCGAGTGAGCTGTAGCCGGCTGCCGTGAAGTTGTCTTTGTACCTCTCCATCTTAATGGCTTCCAACCACTCGGCCACCGAGCGGAATGAGCTGAAGTCTGGCGGGCTCTGGTCCAGTAGTGGACTGATGGGTCTGAAAATGACAGGAAATGAACGTGATCACCATGAAACCAACGAATCGGTTCTCCTTTTGCGCTACACGACAATGCAGAAGTCAACTTATTACACCTAATAACAATTCCAGTTATAATAATAATTTATCACCACGTCTGTAGGACGTCATTACTTTCTTTCCCAAAGGTAAAGCTACGTAGCAAGAAGCGTTTGTGCTAAAAGCTCCAGCTACAGTAAATGGACTAAAGCTCCTTTCCCCTGCTGTTTCTCAGGTTATGTCCTCCTTCTCGGGCCTTGTTCCCCTCTGTAAATGGATTTGAACTGATAAATGACACAGTGGGCGTCGGTCTTGTGGGTTGCGACCGACATTATGGCGATTGATTTCAAAGCCCTGGCGTTGACCATAAAGCCATGGGAGCGCTGTCGTCGTATCGATTTTCTAGGATTTATTCAAGTGTACATGCTGAGCACAGGACAGACAGGGGATTGTCTGGTAAATCCAGTTACACTTAAAAAAAACAAGCTATAGCAATAACGGACAATTTCATACATCATAGTAAAAGCTGCTAGGAGATATCACGATCAGACTCTTGATGTACGTGACCTTGTTTTTGTTTTTACCTTGTACATGTCCCCACTGGCGTTTTCAAAGTGCTGGGATTGCGGATCATTTTGTCCAAAATGGCGACTATCTGGTCGAATTTGGGCCGGTCAGCTCGCTCCTTCTGCCAGCAGTCCAGCATGAGCTGGTGGAGTCCCGGAGGGCAGTCCATGGGCGCTGGAAGACGGTACCCCTCCTCGATAGCCTTGATGACCTTTGAGTACATAGATACATACGGTCCGTGAACTTTCTTTGGCTGTTCTGTTACTTCTGATGGCTTTATTTATATAAATACATATAAAGAGGTGGGTTGAAGGGGACACATCTGGCACGGCTTAGTATAAGAACTTTTCCCTAATTAGAAGGAGCAGGGAAAAAAAAAAAAACCTTTATAAGCAATGCGGCTGAGGACGAGGCACTGGAGAACTCTTTAGTCTAGAACTTCGTCCTTTAAACGGAGGCTTAACGAATATATATATTAGAACCATGTACCATAGGGTTGTTGCCGAGTTTCAAAGAGGAGGATAAATCGGGGTGCGAACGTGAGATTTACAGTAGCTGAGTCTAGACCTCGTGTTAAATTAGTCAACCAGACACGCAGTCTAATTTTTCAGGTGACTGAACCCTGCATGTCTGCGGGGCCGACAACAATCCTGCGCTCACACGCCCTCGCCTCACCGTGGTATTTTTCTCTCGCTAAAGCTGCTCCTGACCTGAGTGAACTAGTTAAGTATGAGTCAACAAAACCAGGACTGGGAGCTGTTTTTCTCTCTGGCGCTGTATAATAGATGTCTGTTTACCCTCAAGTCAGCTTCATCTGCTATTCACATCACGTCTTTTCAGGCGAAAAAAAAAAAAACTTGCAGATCTACAGAGAGAGAAGTGTCAAAGCAAGAAAGTGTTGCGGAAATGTAAATGTTGTTCCTCTCGTCTCTCTCTCTCACTCCTTGTTCACCCAAGAGGAGCGTCCTGACAAGGCCCGGAATCCGCTGACGTTGATATGTGTCGGGAACGCGGCGCGCCACACAGACCAATGTTTTAAAAACGGACGGTTTACCGCAAGGGGCATTTGCATAACGTGTCTCTGCAATTACACGCCATCATTAGCCCTTCTGTTAAGGAGCGGTTATCTTCTCCGAGGACCTACACGCGCCATGGTAATTTTGACACTGATTGTCTAACAGCGCCTACATACAGCGATGGATTTAAAAATATAATGAAAATAAATAAATAAACAAACAAACACAAACAATCTCTCCCCGTATCATTATCCGGTACAAGGGAGGAATTTAAATGCTTGAGCGATGTCTGTCTCGGCGCACCTAAGCATCAGCTCTGCAGAAATGAAAGCCAGAAAGGTCTCTAAATCAAATCTAGACTTGTGCAATGTCTCATGCTCTGCTAACAATACATTTTGCGTTATCACATCTCATTAGTGAGGTTAAGCATCAATCGTAAAAGGCACTCTAAATGCAAAGCGACCCGTTCTTTCTCTAAAAACCTATTTTCGGTCGATTTATGCAATCAGATGAAGATCAGCTTTAGACGCACTCTTTTTATATATATATATATATATCCCAGGTGCTCGAGACAACTCGAGAGGCGAATGAAGCAGGACGCAGCGATGCATTCCGAAACCAGCTTAAATAAGTGCACTAATGAGCGAAGTACTCCTCCGATGAGATTCGGGCCAGATGCAGAGGAGGCGGAGGAGCTTGTCATCTACGCCTTGTTTTTTTTTTTATCCTGCTGGAACAGCATGAGAGGTGGAGAAAGCCCAGCTCCAGACTCGATGATGAAGTACATTCATTTCGTAAATGAAGACAAATAAACTCATGCTGGGAATAAATTAGTATTATGCTCCAGGACTGTCAAATTCATTCCGAAATTTGGGTTTGAAATTTAGCTACTGTAACGGGCAGTATTCAAAAGAGGGAAAAAAAAATCGAGTGTGGAAGAAAAAAAGCCACTCACGTCTTGATTGGACATGTCCCAGTACGGCCGTTCGCCGTAGGACATGACCTCCCACATGACGATGCCATAACTCCACACGTCGCTGGCGGAAGTGAATTTACGGTACTGGATGGCTTCCATGGCTGTCCACCGAACCGGGATCTTTCCACCCTGTTCAGTAAAACGCACGTCAGTGGCTGGGGTAAACATCAAATTCATTACAGCCTGCATCTTGCCCTAAAAAGAGAAGTCACGGTATTAACCCTGAGGTTCTGTTTCAATGTTCATTGAGATTCAATATAAACGATTCACAAGGCACCAATTTAAAGCAGTTGAACAGCACCAAACAGAACACAAGGGTTAATCTCGCCACTGCGCTCCGGCTATCCTTTAAATCGTGTATTCTGATGGGCTGGCTTCCGCTCGTTGGTTTTATCGACTCACGGTGGTAGTGTAGACGGCCTCGGGGTCATCGTCGATCACTCTGGACAGGCCGAAGTCAGACACTTTACAGACCAGGTTGCTGTTGACGAGGATGTTGCGCGCCGCCAGGTCGCGATGGACGTAACCCATGTCAGACAGATAGCGCATGCCGGCGGCGATGCCACGCAGCATCCCTACCAGCTGGATCACCGTGAACTGCCCATCATGTTTCTGAGTAAAAACAATAAATATACATATATAAATATAAAAATACTTCGATTTAGATGATTTGTTTGAATTCCTTTAAATTAGTTCAGACACCTACACTGCGTTCAGAACGCCACCTCCGTACTCACCCTGAGGAAGGCGTCTAATGCACCGTTCTCCATGTACTCGATGACAATCATGACCGGCTTCCCTGACAAAAAGAAGCACAAAAACTCCATTAGATGCAATTAGGAGCGCCAAAGATAAACTTCATCCACTTAGAATGCGAACGCCGTAATGAGAGAAAATAACTCAAGCAACGCTCTAAAAGGCAAGTTGTAGAGTGCTTTTCTTTCCGTTTAAACACGCACAAAGTAGCTCATTAACAGCTACAGTCGAGTTAATAATATCTAAAAGAGCTTTAGCTATCGAGCTATGGACACGACAGTTACAGAGCAGTAGGAAGGTGAAATTCAATAAGAACGTACTGATCGATGAATATGCATGATATGCAAATTGACATGGAAAGACTGATTTAAAAAAAAAAAAGTCGAAAAACTGTTTTGTTTATAACAGGCTAAGCAGGATGGTTTCCAAATAAAGTTTACATAATAATTTGCATAACATGATTTGATTCTGTGACATCACATCCTATGTACTTTATATATGCATATACAGTGCTGTACGAAAGTTTTTTTTTTCTTTATAATGTTCCATTAATTAGAGTGAAAGTTTGGGACTTAAAAAAAAAAAAAAAAGATAACCCAAGCAAACGGTGGTGTAGTGGTTAGCACTGTCACTGTCGCCTTGCACCGCCAGGGTCTGGGTTCGATTCCCGGGGCAGGCTTGATTCCCGTCTCTGTGCGCATGGAGTTTGCATGTTCTCCCCGTGCTTGGTGGGTTTCCTCCGGGTACTCCGGTTTCC